>WAAG01047118.1:0-23099 GCA_013390105.1 Tichodroma muraria
GAAATTGATACAGCACTGTCCATTGTACTCTACAGACCACACTTAAAATATTGCACTGGCAACATAGGGTGTTTCCAATACGCCAAGCACCGCTACTGCCACCTAAGTAACAGCTGATTTTGCCTAAAAATCAGGTTACTCACAATAAAGGAACACCAGGAATTTCGAGTATGACCTTGATTTCTTTCTTCTGATATTTTTCTTCAGTTACTAAAATAAAGGTCAGGCTGGAAATACGTATCTATTTTTAAACGGCTAAAACATTATTTCATTCTGGGAAGTAAAATTCATCTGTAAAATACAAGTGTCTCCTTTAAACCAGTCATGTACCTTATGAACTGTTAGTGAGGACTGCTCTGTGGTCTTCTCCATTAGGGTTATCTATCACGTCCCAATGTAAGGGCTTGAGCCCACAGAGGAAGGACAAGTACTGTAACAACCCACATCAGCTGAACCCTGGTTCCACCGGAGACTGGATTTAGCTGCTCCTTGCCCTCAAGTTAAGAAACACACCTCAAAGTAAAAAACACCACAAATTTAAAAAACAGCAGGATTTTTGCATTTAAGGAGCAGTCAACTTTTCTTAAGCAAAGCTAACATTCCAAGAAATAAAAGATTGAGACAAAGATGAAACAGCTTGGTTTACTACAATGTCTGCTCAGCTCTAAAGCTAGTGAAGGACACTACGGCAGTTATAACCTATGCACAATCCCATCAAAGGATTTTCAAAAATCAGGCAGAAACAATAACAAGCTGGTAAGTTCTCAATTTAAAAACTGCAATATGCGTAATAATTATACTCCATAATCTTGTTAGAAGCAGAAACAATTAAGCCTTTTAGCTAATGGCTTCAGTTCTCAGTTTGGTTACTGTTCAACCTCCTCAGCTTTCTGAGCTGAAGTCATACCCTATTAGAGAACAAGAGGACAGGTACAGCTGGGACCTGCAGGTGGAAGCCAAAATCAAGCCCTCATTCATTTTTAAAAGAAAGTACAAGCTACGATCTGTGAAAAACATGTTCTTTCAGTCTTCTGCTAGCAAGTATCAATGTACCTTCAATGAAAAAATCACACTGAACTGTCTGTTCATGCCTTCTGTCAGCTTTTAACAACCCCGAGCAGGAATCAGGACATAAGATGCAGTCTTGAGGAGAAATATAAACACATTCCAAAAAACTCCAGGCTCTAAGTTATCAATAAAAACTGAGATTCTCTATCAGTTAAAGCAAAATACAGCAAAGAACACGTTCCAAATGAATAAGAAATCAGCACAGAATACTAGCATGTGTCAGCACAGATGCACAAAACCCCTATGCTTGTAACTGCATCCAGAAACTTAAGATCCTAAATAGCAACGTACAAGAAAAGACCAGCAAGCAGATACCTTTGTCCACAAAAAACTGCACAGACATCTCTCGTCCAGGCAAGAGCACTTCAAAGCATGCAGTCTAAAGCAGTGTCAGCTATGCATTCCACAACTGCAGTGCACAGGTGGGCCTGTAATGCACACTGAACACCGAGCTGCTCCGTCAGGAATAGGCACTGCAACGTGGCAGCAGCAGCTTGTGTGAGAATTTCAGTCTCCTTGGTGCCAGATGCTTGCTTAATGACTTACTCTAAGTTTCTTCCTTACAGGTGGGTAGGGAAGCTGCATTTGTTAAGGCTATAATTCCAGAGTAACATGTGCCATGGGGACAGATTTCTTCAACAAACTCGCTCAAAAAACTTTTTTGCTGATGCACCCTTGGATTTATGGTCTGAGCATTCTTGATTTAAAAAACTTGGAAAACATCAGCTTTGCTAGATCATTACTGCCCAGCTCTTCCTTTTTTATATGCAATATGTAATAAGTGTGTCTATACAGTGTACTATAAGCTAATGGCACTGCAGTCACAGTATGCATTATTATACTGCATATTATAAACACACGGTGCAGTCTCTGTACGTACACAATCCTCTCAAGCATCTTTTGCTTTTAAATGAGACCTGCAAGCTGAGGTAGCTGGCTGCAAAAATGCCCTCTGCTGTCGTGATGATTCCCCTTGGGCCACCTCCCCACCTGCTTTTGGCACAGGTGCATCTCTGCCTGGTGTCTCCTGAAGACCAGGTGACCTTACCTTGGTGCTGAGCTAGAATGGCAAGTGGCAACACGTGCTTTGCTTTTTGCCAACACTCAAGCGGACTCACACCAGCACAAATTTGAGTCATTCTCTACAGCTTTGCCCTGAACTCCTTTCATCGGCAGACTTTGATGTCATTCTTTTTAAAAATTAATGCATTAATGCTGTGAGCAAAAAGACCTTGGCAGGGAATAAAACTAGTTCCAAGGTTCTCTCATGCTCATTAGCTTCTTTCTAAATATTGCCCATTATCTTGTGATTTTGTTAAGTACAAACCCTAACGCTGCACAGAATTACTTTATATCATCCCTTGCCTACTAATGGGATTATAATTATTATGAAGAACTAAACCATGGACTATCAGACAATGGCCAAGAGAAACAAAAAAGACTCTTCTTTCCTTTATACTTAATAAGACAACCACTACGGACAATGAAAGCAACTAAAGGCTTTCAACATTTTCTATACGTATATATATGGGACCAGGTACCCCATGAAAACCCAAATTGTTCCACGACACTGTTATAACACACTAGACAGTTTTTCTGGCTGAAAAATCTCCAGATTTCCATTAATCAAACAACTCAAGCTCACACAAGCTTGAGTATGAGGCTTTTCTGCCCTGAACTCAAAAGCAGAAAGCCAGCTCTGGGCATAAACTATCCAATGGCGCAAGGTATCCAGTAAATACCAAGCCTCTGCTTAGGAGTATGTGACACCAAGAACTGATGGAAGCTGACATGCTCCCAGGTACCACTGAGTTGCCTGCAAAATGCTGCTCTGATTTCTGTCACCTCACAAATGACACCTGTCAATATTTCAATAGTTTGTCATTTAGACTACCTTTCAACGAGAAAAAGCAGGAATTAGAACAGCTCTGTATTTTGCTCAAGAAACGGACAATTTTAAAGACTTGATACCATTGAAATTTAGAAAGCATTTCCTGTTTAGCAGTCCAAACGTGCTGTCTCTTAATGTTTAACTACGTTCTTTCAGAAACAACCTGTATTCCACAACAGTCCTATTGTACCAAAATAACTTAACACATTCTATTACCATTATATTATTAGTACGGTTATTCAGAAGCACAAAGGCAAAAAGATAAAACCAATCACTGCTTAATAGCAGTGACAGCAGTGCAGGGTTAAAACTCAGAAAAATACTGCTCTCAGTCATCTCTGTCAAAACTAATTCTTCTGCTCAACTGCCCACACGACAAAAAAAAAATCTGGAAACAAATTCTCATAACAACGACAAGTGAACGACTTGTAGCTAATCTCTTCTCTGCTGTAGTCTCTACAAGTCTCAGAATCTGGTACTGCACGGCCCCAAAAATGCAACAAGTAAAGACACTTTGCAGCTTAGTGGTCAGGTCTACATTTTGACGTATTTCTGGTGAAGAACACTATTACAGAATAGTAATTCTGGTGAAAAATAACTGCAAGGTTATGCAGGGAGCACCTCCCAGTCCCTCCTGCCTTTCTGCAGTGTACAGCAAGTCATCTGCGCAGAGGAATGCAACATGATACAAAAGAGTCCTTCCGGGTGCATTTATTTCCGAAACACATTAAGCTCTGTACTGAGACAGTTGCAAAATCTGGATATTCTGGAATCATAATCATTGCCTGTGAGGCTCAAGGAACAGGATACGAATTCTGGCTGGCCAGAGTAATCCAGCTAAGCTTGCTTTCCACTTACAAGGCCTCCCCCCCCGATTCCTACCTCCTCCAAAAAACGGGCCTGCAGAGACACTTCAAGTTCAGAGCTTGCAGACAGAACTTTCTCTGGCTGTGAAGAACTCTGCGTGCAGTGTTCTCTCCTACCTCACCTGCAATGAGAGACTCATCAAGGCATAGAACAACATCGAGATAAGGTCCCTGCTCCTAATGGCTGACAGCTCTATCAGAACTCTGAACCTCATGGTCAGATGCACAGCAGACGCTTGAGATTTTTAACACAGGTCCCTGCAGTTTTATTTTTGCTACAGCTTGAAGAAATTAATGTACAAATGCCACTTGTCAAAAAGGAACTGAAAAAAGCCAAGTTGGGTGAAATTGCATTTGCTAGAATAAACTTATTGCTAATAATAGCTGGATTTGGGTAAACAGATATTTCTCTCTCTACAGATAATCAATTCTCCGCAGATACACTAAAATTCAACGCTGACAAATACACTCCAAGCCAGCAACAGGCGATTATGTTGCATAAATAAAAACAACACAATAGATGGTTTATAGCACATTACTCTGTGCCACCATCAGCCACCTAAGACAATTCACAGGTAATGGTCACTGATAGCAATCAGAGGTGAGTGTTTTTATCGTACCTTGGCTTCTCCTTCTCTGAAGAAAATACGTGATTAAATTGAACTTGATTTCTACATACATTACTAAACCCACCAAAGCACAAAAGGATTCCCTTTCAGCAGAGCATTCTCCAAGTCATCCAGATGAAACTCTAGGGTAACACACGACTTGTATCTTGAGCTTCGTTTTAAGGTTTAGTTGTAAGCACAAAAACATGCCAAACTACATTATTTTTATTTGCTCTTTTCTGATTCCTTTTACAGTCTCAATTGAATCACTAATTACTTCGTGATTAAATACTCTTAAAGGCTAAACTAATAAAAAGAAATTGGCCACTGGGCAGATGCAAGAGCTGAGCCTCAGAGAAAGGGCAGAGGTACAGTTTCACAGTAAGCATTAAGACAGGGATGAGGAATAACGTAGAATGAGACTGTAAGGCCATACACTTGGAAATACATCACAAAGCGTGAGCCATCTCATACCCAAAGGACCCACGGAACGAAGATGACAAAGCCTACTCCACACACAGTACGTGCCATCTGACTAACCTGTATCAGCTAAAACCTACTGAAAAGTTCATTTGCTTCCTGTGTGCAGCTGACCAGCTGGCCCACAGACAGCAATTAGCAGCTTCTTGCATTGGCTCACTGAACTGCCAGCAGCTGTGAGAGTAGCTGCAGCTACACTTCACTTTGATACACAGACTTTACACCTTCGTGGTTGATGGGTGACTTTTTAAGGAATGAAAACTTGTCCTCATGCTTACCAGAGTCTGGAAGTGCACTGGCAAGCTTCCTAAAGGTGCAAATGCTTGAATAAGAACAAAGAACAGTAAGACTTGAGGAATACCCCTGTCTGACATACAGCAATGTATTTTTTTCTTGCATATACTTACCCTGATTAGTATTGTACCACACAACTAACCAGTGTATTAGAAATTACATTCTGCTCTTTAAGAGGCTGCTTTAATAAAATTAATTCCCTCCTCACATTGTCGATATGGGCTGGACTGGAATAAGCAATATCTGTCTCTAAGACAGCATCCTGAAAAACAGGAGAGAGCTTCTATTTGTCTCTCAAGATTCATCTCAGATACGAATGTGATACGCAAGTGTAAACCATCCTTAAACAAATTAGCTCTACCTCATCCAACACCAATTGGAAAAGGACAGCTTTACCAAGTAATACAATGCATTAAAAAGTAATAAAATAATACTATTATTTAGTATACTAGTATTTACTAGTATTATAATTTATACTATAGTAGTATAATTAATAGTATGATAATAGTATAATTAATAACAATACCATTATTAAGTATAGACTAGTATATACTATATATATAATTTATTTAATACTAGTAGCATTAAGAAGTAATAAAGCCCGTACTCAGAGGAGCAACTGTTTAAGAAAAGGCAGCACGGCCTTTCGCCTGCTATCTCCGTGCTGCCTCTGTATGGTCCCAGAAAACCCACAGCTGTGAAGGATGCTGGCACAGCCACCACCCTCACCACGTCAGCAGAGATGGAACATGCACCGTGGTACCTAATCCACCATAAACTCTTCCGCACAGTTACCACGCAACAAATTCTCCTGGTTGTATCAAGCACCTCTGGGAATGCAGAGCAGTAAAAGCTTGTTCATCTTTGCTTCACAGTCACAGACAAAGCTATTCACCACATTCACGGAAAATAACGAGGTGCTCAGCTAGGAGCTGATTCTCACTATGATGAGACCTCACCAAAAAGTAAACCGGTTAAGTACTGTGAAGGAGAGGAAGGGAGCTGTGCTCATCTACATCCCCTGCCCACATCAATCCTTACCCAGTCTTCAACGTACTTCAAGGGACACTTGCCCTACGGAGATACTGAACTGAGTTTGGGCAGACTTTGGCAGCAAGAAAACACAGAACCAAACTTCAGATGCAACACAGTCATATCAAAGAGAGAAACGCATACACAACACATATTTAGCAGAACTACTCTTCAAGCCAGAGTCTGTCCTCTGTTTAAGTTAGCCTCTGAGGTAATTTGTTGTCCCACAACCCACACCACCTCAAACTCACTGCATGGCCACTATTACTGTGGCTACAAAGAACGATTTTAAGAGAAAAACAGAAAGGGATCTCATTCAACAGTGTCCTCACGAGCTGAAAAGAACTCTCAAGTCTTTTTACTGTAATAAGCAGAATATACTCTGCTGTAATTGCTGGGCTATTCATTTTAGTCCCCTGGTGACATTTACTGAAATGCCATCAATTCAAATTAGTTTTCATAAAATCTGCAGTCTGGGACATTGAAACAGTATCCTCTTCCCAGCATTCCTTCTCTAATAAATAGAGAATTAGTTAACCAATATCTGATAAACAGAAAAAGCAAAATCAACTTTATTTATATACCTTGAATGTTCCAAGACAATTAATATCATTATGCACCTATTAAGGTTAGCAAATACACATGAATATGATACAAAATTACCTATTTGCCACGTAAACACAACAATGTAAAACCGAACCAGTTCACAGAAGGTATCTATCAAATAACCCCATTCTGGCAAAAAATCCCCCCCTGAAGCCTTTCTCTCTCAAAAAAATCCAACACCAAACCCCAAAATAAAAAGAACAGCCTGCAGAGAAAATCTGCCCCCAGCTCCTCCACACGTTTTTAATTGGAGCAACACAAACCAAAAGCCAGAGACACCTAATTTCATTCAGATCAGGAGTAACTGCTGTTAAAATTTTAGCCTGTTGAATTTGAGTTTCACAATCTAACTTTCTTTTCTATTTTATTTCACACGTTTCAGGTCACAAGGAATACCCTTTATATGCACCTATACCAGTGAAATCAAAGACAACTGGGGTGATTACAAGAACCAGAGACTACAAAACACTGACAAGGCCACAGAAGACCATGCAGTATTTACTGCTGACAAGAAGAATGACTTTAATGTCCCTATGCCACCTTCCTCACGAATTTCTTTCCACCAAGGCCATTAATCAATATGTGCCACTGACATGGCAGAAGCTGTCACCCCTCTCGATTGTTACACTGCTGCAGAAATCACCCGGTGCAGCTTCACCCAGAGCTGACACCCGAGCAGCTGTCAGTGGAGACACGATTGAGACCTACCTGCTTTGCAGCGCCTTCCCTTTCACGCTGGGTAAGACACTAGCAGTGATCCATCACAAATACAGGGGGGGTTTTAAATTTTAGTTCCCTGTTGCTTAAAGACACTTTTATTACTTCAAAAAACCCCTTATTTCTCTCTCCAAGAATGATTCAGTGGGTCAGAAGAGACGCCTGAAGATCAGTTAAGCTGTATGCTGTGATTTCCTACAGCATTCAGCATACAAAATTTCAGGTTTGTTTACTGAAACCACGATTCCCCAAGCATTTGTATGACCCCGTTTCTTCCACTGGGTCATAAACGAAATAGATCATCATCATCATCTTCCTCTTTGGAAGACTGAGCAAAAATATACCAGGTGACTTGCTACAACTGCATCAGAAAATTATGGCACTCTCTGCAATAAAAATTAAATTTAACAAACTTCCAACTCATGTCTTTAAAAGTAAGTCAGCTTCCCTCACCTGCTGTTCTTACTTCCTAGCTCAATGGCTCAAATTAAACAAGCCAGAAGTCACTCAAATCACATCCTGAAACTCTGGTTCACACATGGGCAGGCAGGCCAAAAGCACCACAGGAGGAGAGTATGTCTACAAACTACATGCAGGATATTTTAAAACTGCACAACAGACTACTGTTAGCAGCTCAAACCTCACTTGTGTAGAAAGCAATGATAAAACCACAATAGGAAACGTTGGAAACACATACTACCTAAAGAAAAAATTCTTGAATCAGAGAAGTAAATTCAAGAATGAGAGAAATCTAACTTCAATTGCATTAAAAATTGCCAGCTCAGCCTCTCCTCCTTTCTTTGGTTCTAATGGAAGGACCATTTGGCTGCAACAAAGAAATTCACAACCAAGTGAAAAAGGTATCAAGAGGCTTTAAACTTCCCTGATATGTTGCAAACTTTTTTTTTAACTGTTTTTTTTTTTAAACTCAGAGTAACTATTATACCTTTCAAAAGAAAAAAAAAAAAACAGCAAGGACAGAAAAAGGAATTGCTATACTGCATTCCCACTTGCATAATTTCAACGCAAGCCTGTGTTCCCGGATGTAAATACAGGCCTCAGCCCAACATATTTTCCAAGCCAGATTACCGAGTTATTTCCCTAATGCCTTGAAAACAATCTCAGAACAGCGTGGGGTCTGCCCCACCCTCCAAACTTCTAGGGTAACATTCAAATGCATTCTAGTCCTCAGTCCCTCTCCCAGTGCACCAAGACAACTGAATGAGAAAGCTTCAGTGGTAAAGAACATCAGCAGCATATATTTTTATCATCAAATACAAGGCATTATTACAACACAGGCTGTCAACAAGTGAGCTGTAAGCCACAGACGGAAAGCAAAGCAGAAGACAGCAAGTGGTAGTTGATGAAGACAGCTCCTTTTAAGTTTGACATCCACAATCAGCTTCAATAAAATTTCCTTAGAAAGTTTTAAGATTTTTCAGCGTTCCTCAGCATGGTCTCACAAAACAAATACACTTCTCTTCCTGCAAAATCCAACTGTTGGCACGCAGAAAACACAACGCCTTCTATCATTTTAGAGGCCTATCAATCACACAGCACAGAGGTAGACAACTGAATCCTGCCTTTTTCCTCAGTCCTCCTGACAGAGAAATAACTTACAAGTAACAAGACTATTGCTTTGCTCTGATATGCAACAAACTCCAAATGGTTACAGTTCCATTTCAAGCATTATTCACAAAAGTGCTCTTAAGCGCAAGAACTCACAGGCTGTCAAAGGGAACGACAAATAAAAGTCCTTGACATTCATCATTCTTCAGTCAGTCCCTCCTTCTGTTTGGGGCTTAAATGTGGGAAAAAACCAGAGCTATTCCCTCAGAGCAGGTCTGAGCAGGAAGAATACGGCTGATTACTTGATTATTAGGTACATTCTAATTTAGAAAAAGCACAATTCCAAGTCAGTATAACTACGCTGATGTAAATGAAGTCTTAGCTCAACAGCACGGAGCTCCCAAAAAACAGCAGAGCCAAGTTATGATCAACATGATCTCTTGTGGTAGCTGACAGCTGGAAGGTACGAATGTGAGAAAAGTGTATCTGCATTTCATTAAGGGACTGGCACTCTGAAGTTCTTACACATTGCTGCATCATGAAGTGGTATGTAAGAAAGTTGGAGGATGAGAAGCACTAGGTGTGTAAAGTGAAAAGCTTAGTGGTGAGAGCTATTTAAACACGTACAGGACAGTTTTCCAGTCCACTAGTGAAGGACAAGATCAGAACTCAGCCACACAAATGGTCCTACAGAGGTGCAGCTCCACGCACTGGAACACTTTAAACCACGTCTTGGACACTGCTGTACACACTCTAGCCCTAAGATCGCACATTTTATTATTTGATATATTTACCAAGAGGAAACTAAACACAACTGAATATTTACTGTGCTCATGAAAATTTATGTAAACTATTATATAAACTTCCACTACCTGTTAACACCTCAAAGTCTTTGCTGCTCTGCTTTCCACTGAGGATACCATTCCTATTGCCTGCTCAAAATCACATTAAACTGTAAAACAACTGGCAAAAAGACAGGTCTGAAATCCAAGCCAAAAGAGATCTTAGCAGAGGGAAACAAGCAGACATAGGAGGATTTCCCTTACCAATCCTCTGCTGCTGTTTTTGTTTTATGGTTATTGTTTCCCACCCCACCTCGGCCTACTCAATGAATGGTTGACCAGGTGTTTGCTGTACCATCGCTTCAACACCTCGTGGGGTACAGCCGGAACTCCACCAAACGCCGAGAACTGCTCCAAAGGAACACTGACCCCCAAGGGGCCCGTGGCCCTGCTCCTCAGTGGGTGGCAGACCTAACACCAACAGAAACCGTTTCCCTTTCTTTCTCCCAGAAGAAAAGGAGTTGCAGTCCACGTTATTCAGCCTGAAGCAGTTCTGGAGCCTGGGCCTTACCCACCCTGCCGCACAATCTCTGCCTAAGTGAGAAATAAACAAAATGGCTATTTCTAAGCTACCTTTCCCCACAGTTTGCTAGATTACATTCAGTTTGGAAATTGTTTTTAATACTTACTAAAATGCACTATGGAAAAACTTAGAAAAAACACCATTATCCGCTGCTACTGCTACAATACATGCCCACATTTATTACCCTGGAAATATCATTAGCAATACTTGATAACATCCTTCAGCCAAGTACATGGAAATTTTTTAACGATATTCAAACGTAATACTTGCTCTATATACAAGCTTTCGAAATAAAAACAAGGTAATTCCCCCGGCTTGCCCCCTCTCTAAATAGGGCAGATGCAGGGCTCTTCAGGAAGCAGCACTCTCTACACTCACACACTTCATCTAAAACACAGCAAGTTATGCTTCTGCATGCAAAGGCTCGGAACTACATGCCTGAAATCTGTGCAAGCCAAATATTTAAGGATGAATTTCAATATCGATTTACACAGTATACTTATTCTGGCTCTCTGCCTTATGAATTTGGCAGACATGAAGATTTACCTCTACTTTGTAATTTTTTATCAAACTTCAGTAGAAGATTTATAGCATGTAAAAAACCAGTGGCCCCTCCCAAACATGCTGGGCAACTGAACCCAAGGCCGCTTACATACTATGTATCATGAAAGAACAAATACAGCTCTCTGGAAGAGAAATTTAAGCCCTACAGAAAACTGTATGACAAACCCCTTTGCATTTAACTGCTAGAAAAGGATTTACTTTTTTCTCTCACAAATGATTAAGAAAAGACAAAAGGCTGTGAATACTTGTTACTTTCCTGGTGTCATCTCAGAAATGCACTTCTCAGCACAGAAATCGTACTTCTACGTTACAAGTGGTTTAACTTGCAATTATTTCAACAAGACCCTTCTGTGAGCTCATTTCCTAAGCTATTCAACCAGAGCATTTTATAGAAGTTTACATCATATTCAAAAATCAAGTATGGATGGATTTTTCATTACTGCCTTCCTATATTCAGATTACTTGTTTAAAGACAGCTGTCTTTCACCACTGCTTCCCCTCAGTCACACATCCAAGTGATGAACTACTATGATTTGTTAACTCACGTGTCTCTTCTTGTACTTCAGATTAGCTCAGGACTGTACCATCTTGGCACTGCAATTCAGCTGTGTCCTAGCCCTCTTTCCCTCTTATTTAGGAATGGGTTATTAAGCCCGTCTCTTAGACAATGAGATAAATAATAGCTGTTGAGTTTATTATATTTGAAGGTCGTTTTTCACACCACCTTCAGCAATGTCTGTTCACAAGCTGACCAACATCTGTAGTGTAGAAACCATAAATTCTTTATGGGGAAATAACTGAATCACTAGACAACAGAACACCAATATGAAATACACTGCCATTAATTCCCTTGCCCACTTCCAAAGTTCACAATCTGCTGGGAGAGGTTTGTTAGAATGATGTATGCATTTAATTTAATCCAAATGGGAAATACAATAGGTTCCAAAATGTTAAGCATACTATAGTCATTATTACCACATATTAGCTGTGATCCGCCATATGACCCCACATTTTCCCAATAATATAGGGATTTCCCTTTCTCCATACTTTATTATTTCTCTTCTTCCATCTTAATTCACGCATAGCTGCATCTATCTTCTTTATGCAACATGAAGAAGAGAACATCTTGTTCTCTGTCCTGGCAGCCCCTATGATTGCTTTCACACAGGCAAACACCGGAGATCAGCGTAGGAAATGAAGTTCATTACTGCTGTAAAACTCTACCCCTCGAGAATGGAGCTGCTTCTATCTCTTGAGCTGCTGGATAGTGACAGGGAAGTTAAGAACTCTGGCATCCTTTTATAAGTAAATAAGCTGGGCAGAAACAATTCATTGAGCTCCCTTGCACACCGTGCAAGCAGCAATATTCTAAGGCTGCTCATGCCACAGTTCAAGACCAGTTATTGCCTTGCAACTCAAGCATAGAATACATCAACACAAAGCGAAGTCACAGAAATCATCAGTAAACATCAAAAGAGTTTGTACAGGTAGCTCCTACATTTTAAAAAGCAGCCCAAAATAACTGACAGCCGAGAGCGGGTTTTAAGGAGAACATCACCGCAAATCACGAAGGAAAAAGCATAGGACGGGTGGATGACCAGTGGACTACAGACACTTGTCCGCATGAATTTGGGGTAAGACAAGCAAGTAAAGCCCATCCTAAAATGAATACTGAAATTAAAGATATTGGGCTATGTGTTACTGATTAGTATGACAACAGAAATGCAAATGATGACCTTTTTAAATGAACTTGCACAAATCCTTTAGATCCAGATTACCACACTTTCTAAAGTGAGCTTTAGAGCCTAGAGGGACTTCGATACACATCAGCTGCATCAGGATCTTGTCAAACACTTCTGGGTTGTGTTGAATGAAAAAACGAAGAGCCTGGAACATGGACTGCCAGAACTCTGAGAAATACCTGATGGGGATTTTGGCTCAGGAAGTACTGACAGAGGACACAGCAAGGTTATCAAGCCATCTGGCAGCTCCTGAAAATACTCAAAGGAAATATAATATCAAGCTCCTTATGCTGGGGGCGGGGGGGAGGGAACAGACAGAAAAAAAGAAATATTTACTAAAATGAAACCACAACAGTCTCAGAAAACAGTATTCACCTCATGCCTAACAGAACTAATCAATAAACGGTGTCCCATGGATAAAATGCTGAGGAGATAAAAATCTCAAGATGCTTTGGGCAAATACAGGTGAGAAATGAAATAAGCTATCTAATGGGAAGAGACTAGGACAAAAAGAACCACTGCAACAATCTTGGGTACCACTGCAGATACTGAAAATGCTCTGGGCTAAATGGTTCCATGCTTGCAGGGATGAACACACCACAACTACCACTCCCTTCATATGCATAGTCAGGACATGAATCAGCGACCTCCTGCTTTTCTGGGGAACTTGTCCAGTTGAAATGCAGCCAGCACAAGGAAAGAACACCATTCATACAAATACAGCGCCTCCCCTCTGCTCAACTTGGGAGTGATTCAAAGGCACAGCATTTCCCACCCCACAGCGCCCCACACAACCAGAAACTTGCTGTGCCAGAAGGAGCTCACATAACAGGATTTTGGCCCATTCCTATGATGGCATAATACAACCCCTGAAGAAAAAGATGCTGTTTCACTTGGTGTGTCTTCTCCTTGACACCACTGCAATGGCTCTGTGATCAATTAATTGGAATTTATGGGGTCCTGATCTGACTCACTTGGCCCTGGCTCAAAAGACAGCGTTTGCTCATGGAAAAGGCAAAAATCGCTGGACGGAGCTCAGAAAAATATCTGTATACTGCATATAATTAATCTCTTAACCAATACGTTGTCTTTCAGATAGTGTTACTGTCTCACTAAGACTCAAGTTAAAAAATTCTGATATTAAACAGACAGTCTCAAGTTGTAACTGTCCAGTACCACGAGAATCTGGTCATCTTCCTCTGAAAACAAACCAAAGAAGCAATACTTTGCCTTTTTCATTCTATCCAGAAATATTATTGTAACAGATTATTAATAATCTTGCTTAAGATGAAAAATAAATCCTTTCATTTCAAAGTTGTGCTTGATGTTACCTTGGAATAAAATTTGAGAAAAAAGTTAACTTTAATCGGAGTGGGGGTTTTTGCTAGTCCTATTAATTCATTTATGACTAAGAGTCACCCATTTCTAAATAAAACAGACTATATGTGAAGATGGACCACTATAATCAAGTTTAATAAGGAACTAGACCGTTGTTCAAACAATTTGGTTTAATGTTTCCTGGTCACAGGGATTTACTGATGAATCCTTGTTTCCATGTAAAATACAGAGCCACAAACAAAAGACACCCCATTTAAAACCACACAGATCTGCCTGACTGCAGGCAGCCCTACGATCTCCTCACCCCAAACTCTCAAATCCCTGTCCATATGTACCTTAAAACCACAGCTCTATCTTCAGCTACTCCATCACTCTTCCACACGGGGAGAAATGAGAAGTGTCAAGAGCTACTGCACACAGAATTTTCACACTGGTCACCACATCAGCACTCAAAACAGCTGTCCTTGTAATTGTGGTGCACTGAAAAAGGTACATTCATTAGCCTCTCTTTTATGCTGTTATCATGTTAGACACAGTTCTTAAGTACCTAAAATTCAGAGGTCTAATTTCTTACAACTAATCTACCATGTAAACTCCGACACTTCAAGGACAACAAACAATTAACACAGTTTGTATTGTCAAAGTTAGATAACCTCACCATTTATGAAAACAGGTAAGATTTGTGAGAATTAGGATGCAGGAGCAAGACTCATTCCAACACAGAGCTCACATGTACTCTAATACTTCTGAAGGCACAAGGCTGCTGTGTTTTTCCCCATCGCTCTTCAATCCTCACTATTATAATCGTCATACAATCACCTTTCTTCTAATAAAAGCAGGAACATTGCCTTTTCAGTGTTTATCTAGACGGCGAGAAACACCTCAGGGGCGAACTTCCAATACACTGAAGGCACACTCCTAAAGAGGAGGGAGAAGTGAACCGATCTACCTCTGATCTCAAATCAATCCAAACAGCTCTCAAGTCCCAGGCCTCTGAAAGAGAAGTTAAATTACTAGTCACTGGGACACTACTGCTTCCCCAGCAGCTTCCTGTCTGCTGACACAAGCTTTCCCTACTTTATGTCAAAATCAAACGGCGCTTGACACAGCATTATTTTTAACGAGACAGTCCTGCCCATTTTCTTACCTAAAGGAGGAATAAAAAATTGAAACAAGCTAACCATCTTGAATCCCTTCACCACTGCACACGCTATCCAACTGGTTTCAGTCCAGGTTTAAAAAAAAAATTTTAAAACCCAGCAAAACCCCTCAAAACACACCAAAGACTTCCAGGAACTATGAAAGTGATATCAAAGGTAGGATGATCTCACTCACAGATCAACAGCAGGAGCTGATGACCAACTTCTCCTCTACTTCCACAGGGTGACATGTGCAGAACTGTCCATCTCTGGCACTCTATTCCCCTACAGCAGCTGCTGCAGGAACAGATGTTATGAGCTCATTTTGTGTGTACCGGTCTTAAAAAAGACCAGACGCTTCAGAAGAAGGAAGAACAATTCCGAGAGAATGTTCAAGGACATTGCAAGGACAGTGTTTGAAGCAGTGTGCATTAAGGCGATACCAAAATACTGGGTGGGTCTCAGCTGGGCAAGAGGCGTGACGTTTAACCCTGCAGCAAGGTCAGCACTGTGCGGAGCAGCTGGCCCACACATCCTGTAGCAGGAGAGCCTGTCAGTCTTTCCCTTGCAGACTCCCTGTTGCTCCAATATCCATCCCAGAAGCAAACACCAGCCAAGAAGGTTTCTATTCTGTGCTCTGCTCCGTGCACTCCTGTCAGTACTGACACACTGTAACTGTGCTTTTTTTTTTAGGAGCGGTCAATGGGAATGTCATTAGTAACCTCACGGCTCAGCCTAGGGAAAACCACCAGGATTTCAGGAAAAAGCCATGGGACAGCATCCTAAACAACTACTCTAGGTGACAATTCCCAAGCTATTACAGTCAGATGACAGTGCAGTGCCGGACGAAAACTGATCAACAGCTGCAAGTGAAATGGGTTAGACACTTCAGCAGCCACGGGCTGCAGCAGGGACGTCACTGATTGGACATGGAAGCGCAAGATGCACTGGAAACCTGCCACAGTGTAACACTACCTGGCTGCCAGACTGAGGCTGGATTTCCTCCACCCACAGATACAACGTATTCATTTATACCTCAAGAGTAATACTGCTCATAATGTTTAAAACACTAGAAGAAAATTTCCTCATCCTAGTGAGCAGGAAAAGTGATCTTGACCAACATATATGGCTCAGTCTTCTAAGCTTTACCAACAGTAAAATCCCTACAGTGCTGAAAAAGAGAACGTGCTGGTAGACAACAGCTGCACCCTCTGTCCCAGCCCCACTCAGAGCAACTTGGAGAAATCTTTGCCTTTGTTTGACCAAAATAAACCAGAACCAACACTGAACTTCATGCGTTTTGCAGCGTCAACTCCATCTCCTTCAAAGCTATCCACCTCGGAAGAACCACCTGTTATTTCAGTTTCAGTTTATGATAGAACCCCGTAGAATAAGAAGCTTAATATTATCCCTAATTTCTCTTTTAAAATTTCAACTGAGATTATGATTAGAAACCAGTAATTTTATATGAAAAAATGCAGATGTTAATTTTACCTCAAATAGTGTAGAAACACGGGAAAATAAAGTGGAAGAGGAGAACAACCCGAAACCATCACTAACAAAAGGGAAGTTCTCTCCCCTGACATTTGTATGCCTCTCAAACTGTTTCCCACCTCCTCCACTGGAAATACCTTTTGCAAAAAAAAAAAAAAAATAAAATAACCATTTCCAGTGCATTTTTCAGAAGACAGAAGAGTAGTATTTCTTTCACAATATCTCAACCAACATCAGCAGTGACTATCACTAGAAGAAACATCTGAATTCGCAGTGAGGAGATTCTCTGTCACTTCTATTGTTCCTTCTAGGAGATCTTGAACAGATGAGATCTCAAGACTGAATTTCTGGATGCAGTTGTGTTGGTTCGTTTAGAAATGGATTAAGAATTTGTTCTCAACACTGCTGCCAGACTTGCTTCACTTTGGCACAACGAGTAAACGCGATTTAAACATGATCCAGGCTCTGCGCAACTCGCAATTTCTCCAAAAGCTGACATCTCTTTTTTCGGTGTTTCATCTATCTTCCTTAAATCCCTTGTTTCCTTCATGACCTTCTTCTAGCTCCCCTCAGCGTGACAAGCTCAGCTGCCTGAGCAGTGCTCAGGGACCGGGGGTGGAAGGACAACCACGCCAAGCCTCTGACTGCTCACCGAGGTCACACCAGGCAGAAAAAGTGCTCTCACAGAGGGGAAGGGGAACACCCCCTCTCAAACCATCACCACAGCACACAGCTCGCTGAACTTCGCCAACCGAAAAAAAAACTACACCAAGATTCTACACTGGGCCTAGGTAAAAGTCCTTTCTGCCCACTTCCTCAGTGACAGACAAACTGCTTTGACAGAACTGGCACGTGAGTGTACTCAAGAAATAAAGCAAAGTGCTTTCAAATGATTACTTGTGTGACAAAATGTATTTTTAAACTGTCCTATAAGTCATGCTGCTTGACCAATAATTAGATAAATACGCAAGAGAGACGTTAAAGATTCATGTTACCCATTTTAGCAAATATCAGCCTGTCAGAAGTGCTAGCAATGTACATCTGCAGAAATCTGGCAGTAAACACATAAATAATAGGTAACAACCAGCCATTTATCCCTATGTGCCAAACATTACAATAAAAAATACAACCATTCTTCCCCAAAGTGGGAAAAAATAGGAAAAAAGTAATTCAGGGTCGCACATTTTTTCTCTATAATGTTTACATGGAAGGAATATTGCATTGCTGAAATACTTTTAATTCTAAAGCACACTGTACTTACTCTTCATCCTCCCAGTCTCCAAGGAAAGAGCTTTAGCACTAAAATTTACGAGATTAGTGCCCAGCAGGTGATGATTACAGTGGCACAAAATGCAAGAACCACAATATTAAATTGCGAGCCGCGTTCAATCAGCTTAAGAACAAACACAAAGCCTCTCACAAACTACACAACAAAAAGCACAAACCATACCCATTAAAGGTTTTGTCGGAGTAGAAGAAATGCTCTCAACACGCTCCTTTCCACTAGACATTTAAGACCCACTGAAGGAAAGCAGCCTCCTCCCGCTCCTAGACAACGCAATTCAGGGTCAGCTGTGCACGAGAACCATCTAGCTATGAGCAACCCTCTGTTTGAAAATATAAATGCATGGAAACCCCCACCATTTGTATAAATGTGTTGATTTGATACTCTGCTCAGGCCCTTGCTAGTAAGAGGTCAGTACACTCAACTGTGCTTGCTGCTCTCCTTACCTGATGCTTACCAAATCCAGCAATAATCAGTGCAGAAATAAATGAGTTTTATAAATTAGAATAATGCAGTGTAAAATATACATATAAGTCAAACCAATACACAGTCATTCAGTTAAGGATTTTATCTCAGCTGCAACAAATTTTTTACAAATCTCCAACATCTGTGAAACACAATTCGTCTAGAAAACAAAAAACAAATTTCCCTTGTTCAGTGTCTGGGCCACAGGTTAACAAGGTCTGCTTGAGCCAAAGTATTTATGTGCCTATTTAGAACCAATGAAAGACAATTACTTACCTTTAGAGAATGATATCTTGTGTGACACTGCCTGCAGAATTCTGCAATAAAGAAGAACTAAACACTTACCATTCCAATGCATCAAGCTTCCTGAAATTTGTTTCATCTTCACTGTTTCCCTTTGTTTCCCTTTTTTTACAAACCTGCCAAATTTTGTCCAAACCAAAAGGCATGACACATTTAAAAAAGCAATCAACTTATCTGTGGACAGCAGAAGACTTGATTCAATGTGTACCTCATTCTACAGCACATATTGACCTCCACATGTCTTTAGCTGACTGAAGTCACCTTCTTTCTTCCTGCTGTTTATAGGTTCTATGCATGCTCCCGTATTTTTTTTAAGCGTTCTTGAATACTGATGGCAATCTTGATCGCATTTCTCAGTGTTTAAATGAATATAATTAAAAATAGTAGCGACTGCACATGGCGTGCCTCATGGGCCGCCCAAATAAACAGTGGTAGCGCATATCTTACTAGACACTGCCACACACAAAAACAAAAATCCATTAAAAATTCATCTTTTTTGCTCTTCAAAAGATGTTTCACATTTTTGGTCTTCCAATATTTTGTCCGCATAACTACCAGAGCACTTAGCTTGCAATAAGTATTTCTGCTACCCTATTTCAAATATTTGGGCTACCTAGTGCAGTATTCTAGCACACGTAGATTTGGAATTTGTTTGCATTCTCCTTTAAAACTGAAGGAATAAGTTTTAAGTCAGAAAAAAAATTCTTTGTTGTTGCTGTTCCAGAGGGAAAGTGAAATTCCTGACTTTAATTCTTAATTGAACTTTGAAGGCTATTCATGCTTTATAAAACTTCAGACAATGAACACAGACAAAAAAACCCTCACTTGATACTCTAAAGGAAAACCAAAACTATCTCTCACTGGTTATCAAACCTGGCTGAGTTCCACCAGTTAAAAATGAGGTTTTTCACTCCTAACATTTTCTATATTTTTGTAAACTAAATGAAAGTCTCAACTTTTTTTTTTTTTTTATTTTCCTTGACTTAATAACCTCTTAAGTATTAAAAATTGTAGAACTAATGAAACACATTTATTATGCCCCCATAGTGGAGCAACCAACCCCTCAGTAAAGTGCCAGTCATTGTCACTAACCCTCATTTTTTCCACAGGAAAGCTTTTGGAATCTGCTCACTGCACTGCTGCCTCCACTGGCATCTCCTCTTCTGTCCTGTCCTTCCACAGCACTCGAAGTGGGAAAAGCAGCTCCACATTCTCCTCAGAAGCAACACTACCAAAGTCACCGTGTTTTACTGCCTTCCCTAGCACCTGTTACTCCCTCTGAGGCCCCCATAGCCTTAATGTCCCTTTTGTGAGGGACGGTCCCACGGGCACATTATTTATTAAATAAACGGGCATCTCCTCTCTGCCACCTCGCAGCACTTGCACCAGGTTTTTCCAGGAAGAGCAGCCACTAGCCGTGCCTTCCCGAAATATCCAAAGCCCACCCTGTTGCTGCAGCCTCCCCTCACGGGTCAGGTGCGGGAAGGAAGACTCACCAGCTCTCAGCTCACCTCACCTCTGGCCAACCGGGACCCACCTCTCAGCTATTTCTTCTCTCTTTGCAAAGCCAAGGCAAAACCTCAATCGTCCCCCGAGCTGAAGCGCCCCTTTAATCCCCTCCCTCGGCGCACGGAGGGGCCCGCTCGCCCCGAGCCCCTCGGGGGCCTGGCCCGCCTCGCGCGTCGCCGCCACAAAATGGCGCCGGCGGGGCCGCCACAAAATGGCGGCCACAGTGCCCCAGTGAGGGGAGGGAGGGAGCAGCTCAGCCTTGGCGCCAATTTTGGCCGACGCGAAACGGGAAAATCCGTGCATTCGCCAACACCATGCCGGAGAGCCTGAGGCACGGGGTGGGTTTTTCCCCCTCGTGTCACAGCTCTGGCAGCCAAGCAGTTGACTCCTGGAGGCCCAGGACTACTCTCCTTTTCCTTCTAAATAACCAATAAAAATGCCTCTGATCGTAAACACCCCTCAAAAAGCATTCAAGCAGTCAGTGAAAAAAATGTGAAACCGGTGGAGACAAGACATAAGATTAGCCTTCTTCCATGAAGTCACTTTAAAAACAAACAAACAAACAAACAAAAAAAGGTAGAAAACACATAAGCCACAAGTTAATCCAAGTGACCAGCGATGCTGTTGCTTTGCATCCTGAGGAGGCTGCTGTGTAGCAAAAAAAAACAAAAAACAAAAAAACAACAACAAAAAAAAGAGGCATTTGGGGTTCTTTTAAGCACCATTTTTGGCTACAAGATACACTCTTTTACCTGGAAAAGACCACTCTGTCTGTTAGCCACAGGGGAATTGTAACCATGGCGGTCACACAGTTCTGCTCTCTGGTACCAAAGCACATCAATCGCTCTTTGAAAGCGCTGACAAACCACTCAAGGCGAGTCTCCTTCCTCGCAGAAATGGCTGGGCCAGCCTGGGGAGGTAAACAACATGTTGACAGTACAATATTAATCTCAGCACCAAAAGGAAAGGACAGATGGACTCACTTTTCTTCTGAAGGCTAAGTGTGAGGTTGTACCAGGCGGCTCAAACAACAGAAAGGAAAAAGCAACAGATATGAGGGAAGGAGAGGAAGCAAGATTGACAAGGTAATTTATAATCTATTCTTTGTGTTTCAGGTAACACACTTCACCGCTCTCTAATAAAGCTTTCAAAGTTTCCCAGATGCTCTCAAATGGAATCCTGGCATAAAGGGATTTTTATGCATGAACGCGTTATTTTCTCTTTATCTGCTGTACGCTAAGGACAAAGCGGAACGTGCTCTACCCCAAGTTCCTACCGAGTCTCCTAGGCATAGATGAAACAAGGCACGGTAACATTTTCCAACAGTAAGAGCCTCAAAGAGAAAAGGAGTAGCCGAGCAATACTGAAAACACCCAGTTCATTTCTCCTTGGCTTAGGCAGATTTATCTGCCGCCTGAGCTACTGCTGCCTGCAGCACACCCCATTCTGGCTCGACCTTTCCGGTTTGAGTCCTACCTGGACTGAAAAGAGATCGAAACCGAGGAAAACTGGACTCTGCATTTCAGCAACTGGCATCGTCCATCCAGAGCCTGGGGCTGAACCAGAGCTCCTGGGCTGTGGTTCAGGGGCAATTGGGCAACAAGGCTTGCCAACTCTCCAACAGCCCGAACAAGGACAAACAGTTTCAGCCGCTTGTGTCCTTGGAAACGCCCAGGTTTGTTTGTAAAGGACACACAAGAGAAATAATGCCTCAGCTTGGGAGTCACCCAAATCAGGCAGATGGAATCATGTCACTTTGCTTCCACAGCTATTCACATCCCCCTCCTTGGATTCAGCTCTTTCTCTTAACCACAGACTGGAAAGTTGTGTTCTTCAGCAGATTCACCTCACACAGTTGGGCCATTCATTGAGCTCTATGTTGACACTTTGTCCAGCTCCTCAGGGGCATAACACAAGATCTTGTCAATATTTTTTTAGTAGAAATACTGGTTTCTAACCATAAATCTAAAAGCTAAATCTAAGGAATATAACAACGACATTTTCTTTTGGTCAGAGCAGATGACTCCAAGGAGATTTGTCTGCAGGAGAGGTCGCACGTGTCATGTGTGCAAATTCAACAGTTCCGTGTGCAATTTCATTTTCCAAAAGACATAGCAAAAAATTGGTACCCCAAGTAGCTTCCAATCTGAAAGCATATTGGCTGCAGTAAAATATGTCTTTACGCTGCAGAACAAAAGATGCAACATACTTTGCGTCTGATTGAATCTCAGGAAAAGATTGCAAGTACAAGGAGACTGATTGCAACCAGGAGAGGACAGACCCCAGAAGCCTGTACTGCTCACTAAAGAAAGCCATACGATTTCCCTCAAGGCACAGGAAACTCTGTAGCACGGTGACTTGACCTTTTACAGGTGCTGTCACAAAGCCAATGGACATGCAGATTTTTGTGTACATTTTTTTTTCCTGTGAGTATTTCTGCTCCAGGAATATTTGGGCACCTCAGTAAACAGAAGGGCACTGTACTTGCATCTTCTGATACTGAGCCAGCTACCAGCAAAGTGAGACGGAGAAGAAACGGATTCTAAGATTCTGCTGCTCTATCATCTCTTCAAGATTTTTAAGATATTTTCAAGATATTTAAGAAACTAAGACCTAAGGAGATGTCATTAGAACCACTCAAGCATGTCCTGAGCAGAAGACATCACTTGGAATTCATGTGACTCTCTGAGAAGATAGCCCTTAAAAAAAAAAAAAAAAAAAAAAAAAAAAAAAACAAAAAAAAACAAACAACAAACACTTTTAA
>WAAG01047118.1:23140-41392 GCA_013390105.1 Tichodroma muraria
AATCAACAAAAAGCAGCTACAACATTTTAAAGGGAGGAAAAATACCCTGAGTAGAGGCAAGTTTTAAAATTTTCAGTGTTCATCTCTGATCAGGAAGAGGCTTCCATAGAAATGTGTCAGTATTTCTGCAAAGATCAGAACTAGAAGCTGCAGTTACTTCAGATGCTCTGCCCACAAAGAACCTTTTCTTTTTTCGCTTTATTGTTTGTGATTATAAAATGAGTTTAAAAAAAAAAAAAAGTTATTAATAATTCAGTTTGAAGTTTTACTTGGAAATCATCATATATTATAGCACTTCTGATGGAATAATTATTGACTACATACTAATGTATTAAGTTATATATGTTAACAAGATTTTGACACAAAATTGTTAAGAGTCTAGGGCTTGCCGTTCCCTATTGATTTTCACAAAATACATATAAAGCTGTACTTTTTGTATAACTGAAGCTTTATTTCTCTTACAGTAAGTTTAACTTCTCGATTAAATTTCAGAGGGGTGCACTGCCATCTCTCTCCCCTGCCTTTTTTGCCGATAGATCTCAGAATCTTTGTGGAAATGAAACCTTATTTTAAAAGCTAAACCACCTACTGGGATTTGCTCTTAAGTATCTGCCTTCTGCCAGCCAACAGGTCACACTTCAGACATGGCTGTGATCTCATTAAACACCACTGCGCTGCCTCACTTCAGCCAGGAAAGCACTGAAGGGATAAACAATAGAAATCTTCCTAACAATCACATGGTTTTTAACTATTGATGGATATTTCAGGAAGTATCCATCAATAGTTAATATTAATTGCAAGATCCTGCTCTACATGCTAGAGCTGTTGAAGAAAGGTTACCTTAATCTGGTTGATGATAATTCAAGTATCTGCACAGGTTTCCTTCACTGCAGTTACTCAGTTTGCAGTCCTGACATGACTTGCACATAAGGCTTTAAAGGCAGTCTGGCTGTGCTGCCTGCTGGGAGTCACTGCAGAGCAGCAGTAACAAAGTCCAGCATCGCACCAGCATCTCGGAACACCGACGATGAGGCTGAGATAGGCCTGAAATAAAAACCTAAACTTAATAAATTTGAACTGGACAAACGGCCTAAACACATGCTTGTCTTGGGGAAGGCAGAAGCAGCAAGCAACTAGGCTGGGGAAAAAGTAGATAAATCTGGGAACGAGCTCCAAGAAAAACGGTACTATGATTATTTCGGGTCATGGAATGAAGAAACTGGAAATACCTCAAACACGTGCAGAGCAGAGGGGGATGCCATCAAAGCCTGGTCCTGAAATCTGTGGCTCAGTACTGTGTCTGTCACTTCAGTTTAATACAGGTAACCAACACACACTCGACTGTTGGTCTGTTCTCCTCCCACAACATAAAAGAACGGGTTACACGTAACCTTCCATTAGGGGAAGGTCACTAAAGCTTTCCTGAAGAAGGCACTTCTAGCTACCTTGGGGACTAATAATACATTTTATTCTGCTTTTGGAGAAACTGACTCAAGCTCCAGTGCCATTTTACATCATCTTTCCCAGACAAGCAATTGTCCTGGACAATTAAACACCTGCAATACAGGGCCTGGTGAGAGTCCCTTCACTGCCAAATGTCTCTTTCACTGAGCAAACAAAATGTTCAAGGATGAAAAACAGACGACTTCTTGGCTCAGAACACTCTGCAAATCTCTTCCTTTTCTTCACTTGCACAGCTTGTTGCTACTCTGAACAAGGTGTCCCAATAAAAATGCCCTTTTTCTCATCAGTGGTAGAAATTATACTACCACCTGCAAGATAGTTGCCCTAAATTCTATTGGAAACCTTCGCAGAGGAGAGAACCAGGAATCTGTTCAGACACAAACAGAAGGAGCCATAAGCCGTAACTTTCTATGTAGACCTGAAACTTTCCCTCAGCACTGATCAGTAAAAGTACATCACTTTCTGCAAAAAGAGGTGACAAAAATCCTATCTTTTGCCCCAAGCTAAAAACTGAGTTGCCGTGATTTTTCTAAAGTTTGTGATTTTAATGAGACATTTAAAAAAGTGATTAACATGAAGGACTACTTCTCTAATTATAATAACCTTCCCTATTCTTTCAGAATAAATTTTGTTGAACGCTTTTCATGTGATTTGCTTCATTATCTTTTCATTTAAATCATCTTTGATGACACACCATTTAATTAGGTTTATTGTGCAGGTACGGATGGTTAAACTTGTGCATTCAGCACATGCATTCCATTTGACTAACGTAATATATCTTATTCATGCCACTGTCACCATCCATTACAAAAATTAACAAGGCATCATCCAGTTAAACAAAGTTTGCAAAATGTTGTTTATGAAGAATTTTTCTTTCACACCGTTATAGGATCCCTTATTGATGACTTTGCTGGTGTTCTGTGATCCTCATCATAAATATTTACTTGTCAACATAAACTGTGAAATGTTACCTTCCAGGGAGTTAGCCAGTGTTCCCCTCTAGTCATAAATATGATTCCCTTTGTTGTAGTATCATTAATGTTGCATTTTTTCCTGTTTAGAGATTTTACAGCCAGGAAAAGAAAGAAAATTGCCTAGTAGTCAATAACAATCATTTCATACACACACAACCAAAATCTCACATAACTTACAAATTTACTTTGGCCTGCAGCAAGAGGTATATAGTCACATCTTGTTAAATTTGCAGATAAATAGGTATTCCCATGCACAACCTTGTTATTGTCAAGATATGTTGTTCAATGGCTAAAAAAAAAAAAAAAAAAAAAAAAAAAAGCATAGGCAGAATATCTCAATGAATTCTGACTGCGACCATTAAGGGTCCTACAAAATCCCTTCTGCTTCCATTATTTTTAACAGCTGCTTTTCCAAACGAAACAAGGCTTGCAGGGAAGAGTCATATGCTTTCTTAGACCAGCTGATACAGTTGTCAGACAGAATGAAGCCAGCCATGGCAGTGGATTTGGTGTGCCCCATTAAATTAGTAAGGCCGGCTGCTGGGCTCCTTTTAGGCAGGTGTGCTGAGAGAGGGCAGAGGCAGTAACACTGAAGATCATCACAGGACAAAACCCTCCTCCAGCTGGCATCCCAGCTTGAGAGCAGTGGTGCTTACACCTGGAGGTGAGCTTGCTGGAGTGCCAACAGCTTCCTCCCAGGAAAAGGGGCTGCTGTGCTACTTCCTGCAGTAGATTCCAGTCCAGGATTCTGAGATGGCTTCAAATGGTTTCCCAGAACTAAAAACTAACTAGTCATTAGTTGAAATCATTTCGGCCACAATACATGTTCTCCAGGAAAGTGCTTCCCTTCCACCAGTGCTCTGTGCTTCTCTGTAAAATAGCTTCACTTCCAGTGTTTGGTTTTTTTTTTTTCCTATAAGCTGCTCCACTCAAAGAAAAGCAAAATTGCTGGGACCACAACAAAAAAGAACAATCTTGTTCATGGTGGATCTCTTCAAATCCATGTGTTCAGTGACTGTTTCATCAAGCAATGTCAGGCAGGTGCTCCTAGAGAGGCTCAGAAATATGTGGCTCAGATAAGAAGAAAACCAGCCATAGAAGAATATCTTTTCAATTCCTGCAGAATATCTGAGGAAAAAAACTAAGAAGGGCCAATGACCGGATGTTCCTTCAGAATAACAAATCTGCTTTGTAGGTCAAGCATCTGCAACACTACAGAAAGTGCTTAGGGGATCAGATGTTTGAAATAAAAGCCCACAATGAACAGCCGTGGTTGCTAGGCACTCACCCTTCCTGCAGGTAAAAAGACAAAAAAAATATCTATTTTTATTGCAGCTATAAACATCAAGATAATTCTCAAGATGTCTTCTCAGGGTTTCAGGCTTTATGACAGTAGCCAGGACTATGGTGCTGAGGCATCAGCAAATGGGTCCAAATGGTCCAAAATCAGTCCAAATGGTTTGAAAGCAGGTTTGCAAGAGGGGGTCACAGACAGTGACTGTAAAGCTGGAGCAGCTCCAAACGAGAAAAACCAGCCACCACTATGTCTAAGAGTCACGGGGAGATCTCAGCAAAGTCCTGATGATGGCTACAGCAGAACAAGTAGATGAGCTGGGCACTAGATCCATAAAAATTTTAATGGTGCTATTTCCTGGATGCTCTGTTTTGTACAGCTACCTGAATCAATCTGTGGTTGAAATACATAAATATAGATTTAAAATAAACAGAAAAGGTGTTTCATAATAACACCCTATTTTTCTCATTTGCTTTGCTGCTCTGATGGTAGCCTGATCTCCAAAGTCTCTACATGGACATGCAGCTAAAATTCTAATTAAAACTCGTGCATTTTTTGACATTTAAAATCATATTATTAAAGACCTAACAGTAACAGATACATGAAGAAAGAATAAAAACTGTCTGAGATGTTGAATTACATAGTACATGACTTTTCAGCACTTCATTATGCAAATCATGTAGCACATGCTCCATGATTAGCACAGCTTTCTCAATGGAATAAGTCTTTCTGCTATTAAATTAATTTTTTGTGTCTGCTTCTTTACATTCTCTTTGTACTCGCCGCCTTCAGCATAAAATATTAAAACGTAGGGTCAAACTAGAAATCCATGTACACAGGCTTAAGTCCCGTGCCCAGAGAAAGAAGGAAAAATAACGTGCAATGTAAAGTTTATGCCCAATGTAAGCAAGCATCTATTATCTGTGCTCATGAAAGTTCTCAAGGACAAAAGCACAACTCCTATTTTTTTAACCTCTGCATTTTACTGCAGGTTGAGAAAAGATAAAAATCTGTTGTCTGCGGTAAAAACTAACATTTGGGGGCTATATTCTATAAATGGAAATAAAATGGCTAACTTTAAAATTTTTAGTGCTTTTTTCCCCCCCCTTTATCTAGATTTTCATGCAGTGCTATTCTCCCTCAGGGTAACTACTTTTTTCTTTGCTGGCCTCCCTCTCACTCCAACATATTTGGTTATGTCATGGAGACCGTACTTCACCCAGCTGTTTTTATTCTATCAGCAGCAATAGCAAAGAAACACTGGCTTACTTTTTTTTTTTTTTTCCTAAGACTGAAAATGACAATCAGTATCTGTAGCAATCGCTTTATTTGCAGAACAATCTAGGCTGCACAGGGAAGGTGATAGATTTCCTGTTTATCCTCACGTTACATTGAATACTTACAGTTTTAATAAAGAAAACCGTGCTTGTACATAGTTGGATCAAAAGAGAGAAATTCAATGCTACTGATCCCATGTTTTCCAAACCAGGGATTTGAAGAAATATTCAAGTTTTGGCCAGCCAGGTAACCAACCAAAAATAGCTAGAACACTTAATGCCATCTGTGTCTTAACAAGTATGAGAAAAGATAGCAGACAGCAGTGGAAAAAACAAGAAATAGCTGAAATAAAATAAAAAAAATATTTCATATTTACTGGTACAGTGAAAGGGTAGATGTTATCAGTATCCAAAAACCACTCGCCTCGCAGTTCAGACTTAAGTCCCTCCAATGTGTTTTCTCCAAATGTCACCCGCGTGCCATTTACAAAACATACTTGAAAAAATCTTTTAGATGGGTTTTCGGTGTATTTAAAAGATATGATTTTATATTTCAAGTGTTGAAATATTTCATTGTTGGGAATTCTATTTTTCATTCACACACTTGTTTAAAAAAATTTGTTGTAAAAAAAGGGAACACAACGAAACACACAATATTTACACGAAGTCATAAAACCAGTGTGAAAACGTAAATCCCCCATGTCCTTAATCCTTGTCTGGCTTAATATCATGAAGAGCACTGACTTCCGGACCAAGGAAAAGAAGCCTGATGCAGATATCAGCCGCAATCTTATTGTTATTTTTCCTGCGGCATTCCTATTATTATTTCAGTGGGAACGTTTTATGCACTCCCATGCCGCTTGTCCTGTCCCCCCCACTCTTGTCTCAGAAAGGGTCTTTCCCATTTCCTCCCACCCACATCATCCTTTGTTGGTTCTAAAAGCAGGTCAATCAGTGGGAATCCACTTAAAACTCCATTCTTCCCTTAAAAATCCCTTTCCTGTTATGTAATCTGATATTTTTGGGGAGGGATACTCCACAGAGGATCTAAGCTGTCGAAGTACTGCCAAAGAACTGAGTCAAAATGAGGAAAAATAGAGATACAAATGAATAACTTCCTGTTAAAGGCACATTCAAAAGGGATTTTTGTGTTACCCTGGTCAGGAGCAGGATCTGAAATAACACCCAAAGCCACAACCCTTGAACAGCAGCATCTGCTGAGCTCATCTGTGAGTTTTACTAGAACGCAGCAGCACAGTTTCGTTAAAAAGGGTGTGTAAGCTGTCCATGCGTAAGGAGAGAGCTGAAATAAAAGACTAAAACCAATTTAAGACGTGGGCTAGAGTGCTTCTGTTAGGGTGAAATTGTCAAAACGAATGCTTTGAGAGATCCAGTAAACCAACTGCATTATGATTCGTTTTTTCTGTGTGTCTCTGCACACCTAAAGCTCCACAGAGTAGCAACGAACAGGCATTAAGAAAACTCGTTGAGAAGAGTCCACCGTAACAGTTCAGATGCCTCGGTTTCTTTCAGTCCCTGTTGAGAGAATTCCAGGCAGCCCTTCTGTCCCATTGTAATCGCCACCGTTTTTCATCCAGAACACTTCCCTGATACTTAAGTTATACGCGAGGAAATCCTAGCAGATTTCAGCCGCTCGCCTCCTCACTGCCATAATACATAAATTTCTAACCTCCCTCTTTGCCCCCAGTACAAAGATTCCCGTACACCCCAATTCCTCTCAGTTGATTCCATCCTCCAAATGATTCCAGCTGAAATAGATAGGCCGCTTGGTCACACACCGAGGCTTACGGAGCTATCAACAAGAGGGGCTTGGTACGTCCCCCAAAACCAGGCATTTAATGCCTGAGTGCTTTCAGCACTGCCCATGGATAAACTCCCAGCAGTCTAGAAGTGTATCCTGGTGAAGCACTGTGCATCAGCACACTGACATTTCGCCCTGTTTCCCTCATTCTTCCCCGTAGAAAAGCCAGGAATACGTGCGAGCTGCCCCTGTGCCGCAGTGCGCCGGGGTTTCCGTGGCTTTGCTGTTCTCTGTGCGATGCGATGGAAACGCACTGCAGGACTTGTCCTCAGGCATTTAAAATGACACTCCAGCCCTTCAGTGCCACTGCAGGGGACAGACTGTTTGCTACTGCCGAGTTCAAACAGCCACAAAAATACCAAATAACCTTCACAGTAAGGCACAGCCATTTAATCATAAAGTCTATAATCAAGCAGGCTACTCAACTGAGAATGCACACAGAGCCAGCTGGGAATAAAGGAGAAAAACAACCTAAGCCTAGCTCAAAACCGTAAAGACGGCGCAACCTTCAGTTCCATCCCTCATCCCAGAATATGTCCAACATTAACCTAGAGCTGAAATTACTTTGGGAAATAGTTTAAAGTCTCACAGATACCATAAAGCTTGTGAAAACACACGGCTATTTCACCAGGATGCTTCACAGACATTGCTGAACGCCCTTTGCACTGCCATTTTCTTCTTCTTAACAGAATTCCAATAGAATTCAGGGGCAGGCAGCAGCATCCAGGTGAATTATAACAGGTGAGGCTGCTTCCTCTGCACCTTAACCATCCCTCTCCTTTCTCAACTTGCTCTTGAGGCACTTAAATGCAATTAAGCAGAATTTAATGGGTACCTGCTCCATACAGATACGTATTTTGAACAGCATCTCACGGCATTTTTCTACAGGTGGCAGCAACGGATGGACACCTGTGCTCCTCATCTTCCAGGAATTTAGTAATAACCATCCTGAGCTTGGTCAAACCTACCCTTCCAAAAAGCCCAGAAGGAATACTTGAAAACAGCTCACTAAATATTTTGCACATGTTGTGAAGGATGTCACCATAAAAGACGATGAACTACATTTGAATGGCATGGAAGATGACGGTGTATTATTGCGTGAACGGGGCTTGATACATCTGATTTTAAGGAAATATGAGCACTGATGCATCTTTTCTATGTATCTCCAAAGCACTCAGAGGAAGAAAGAGCCATACCAATTTCATATGCAACACAAATTTCTATTCAACCAACATTACTTAGCTTATTTCTTTCACTTCTGTGATTTAAGGGCCAGATTTCCCTGTCACAACACAGCCCCAAAACCCCTTACAGCTGTTTTATAGCAATACAAACAGGTCTATTAAAAATGAGCAAAGAGGGATCCTGAGAACGCCGCAGCACTGGCTCAGGTGGAAATGCGGCGTACCCGAGTTAGCAGCCCTCACGCAAAACGTCTTGCTATACTCCTTACTTGCAGTAAACACATTTAGCACATAACAGATCTGTTATGCCCTTTACCTTCATGGATGATGATTTAGAGCTCTGAACCAGTTCTGCTCACAGGTGGCTGACAGGTGCGAGATCTTTCCTGTTAGAACCCAGGCTGCTCCGCCTGTGTTTCACACAGTTAACCTTTATACTCCTGTGTTATGCCTTAGAACTTTCAAAAATTCCCTGGATTGCTGCCAGCAATTTAAAGACAGGACACGTCATCTGGTGAGAGGTCAAGCATCTCCAGAGCTGTTCTGTGGCTTGAATGCTTTTCATTTGAGACTGATGTTTTTCTAAAGGGAAATAAACTCCTGCTGCTTTTCTCTCTGTGATACGTGTACCGAGGAGAGGTGCATTTTGTACAAGTGTGTTCCTTTGTTTTCGAGCTGTACCCCTTCCAACACCTCAATAAAGGCAAAGTATATATTTCTAAAAGGAGAGAAATCTGCTGCTTACTAAGGCCTTTGAGTCATAGAATGCTGAGGGTTGGAAGGGACCTTAAACACCATCTTGTCCTCCTCTGCCATGGGCAGGGACCAGGTTGCTCCAAAACCCTTCCAACCTGGCCTTGGACACTTCCAGGGATGAGGCAGCCACAAGTTTTCTGGGTAACCTGTAATAGTGCCTGGATAACTTAAGTAGTAATCCTCTCGCAGTTCTTTAAGTTCACCCCAAAATCCTTTGCAGCAACCCTTCAAAAGATGCAAAATACGTAGATTTCAGAGTTGCAACCTTTGTACCGTAACACAGACAAAAATTTTCTGCAACGTTTGTCATTCATAATTTTTTATTTCCCTTCATAAATCCAGCTGGTTTTACCATGTTTTATCATACCATTCCTAACTTGATGGTTCCCTCTCCATTGGGAGGGAATCACCCTTTGACTTTGGAATGATTTAGAAATGTCGACTGTGAACAGCTCTTTTCAGTAAAGCAATCCCTTGTCCTCGTCCACACTCATCATGAAGTGCCAACAAAGAAACCCCATTCCTTTGAACCCAAGACCACATTATAAAACTGCTCATTTTTCACAAGGTCAGCTGCTAGTTAAGCTAAGCTTCCATCTGAGATTTTATAGAAACCATTGTGATCTTTGTTTGGTGTTCTTATTTGTGGGCCAAGTGCTATTATCTTTCCTCATCTTTCAGCCTAGGAAAGAATGCTGTCATTGCAAGCAATTAAAAAACAGTAACAAATATCCATCTGTAAAATCAATTTTAGCATGGTGCTGATGAAATTGGCACTTTTGAACAGCTGTGAAGGTGGTTTCAAGGGTGAATGGTGATGTCATGTTCAAAAACCAAACCAAGACAAGTTAAAAGCATTAACTGCTGAGTTTTTAAAAGCATCTTAAAACCCTAAGCAAATGACTACTTAGAGACAATCCTTAGCCAACCCATTTCAGGTGACCATATATTTGTGTAACTACCTTGCGGACACGTGCAGTCTGTATTTCCTTGATTACTGTGAGGTAACTTGAAAACCATGAAAAAGCAGACAGGGAGTCCAAATCCAGTATCTATACGACTACATACATGGAAAACAATTGGGGCAATAGCACTTGGGTAAGTTTCAATTTCCAGCAGTGAAAAAAAAATCTAAGAGCTCAAAAAAATACATGATCCTTATTTTGACCCACAGAATCTGTCATCTAAAACACCTCTTTGCCTCGAGATGCATAAACCATCTTTTAATATGAGTAGATCAATGTGTTATGCATTACTGTAAGGATAGCATCTGAGATAATCTGAACTTTGTGTCGCTAAAAGCAGCTAGACGAAGAAAGCACTATTACCCTAAAGGAACAAATTTCCCCCATTTGTTCTAAGTGCACTCCATTATATAAACCACATAAAATGTCAATATGACTCTCACAAAACAAGGAGTGTACCACTTTATATTTGGAACGATCACTACAGCAGTTTTTGAAGCACCAGCCTAACTTTAAGCATCCATACCCACATTTAAGATATTTAAAATGTTTTCCTGTAGATCACTGAGGAGAATGGCAGGATGATGAGTGTTAACTAAGGTGATGAAAATCAGTTGAGCAAATATTTTTTATAGTCCAGAAAATTACACCTCCATGTAGTCTTTGTCGTTACAATGACTTTTGACAGGAATGACTTTCCAGGTTTGTAAACCTGAGTCCACTGAAGGCAGAAAAAAGGAAAGGATACGAGTGACAAGTCCACATTGCCTGTGGCCATCGGGTGGCAAGCACGTGCTGACGGAAGGGAGAGGCAAAGTAGCAAAATTAATTACCTTGTACAGACACCTGCAGAAAATGCCACCAGCTCCGACCAAGAGAGCCACACCATGGGAAAACGATGGGAGTGCTCAGGTCAAAGCAGTAGGGAAAAATAGGAATGCTGGTATTGCTAGAAATGAAGTGTTTACCCTAAAGCTAAGTGAGTTCGGTGATGATACTGTCCACAAAATGACCACAAATGTTTCAGGACATGATTTGAAAACACCATCAAAACCAAGGTAGAGATCTTTTTCTTCCTAACCAACTCTGCTTCCCATGTTTGAATTCCACCCAAGGAATTCATTAAGCTGTATTGATTTATTGATACAAGAACCTGATCTAATTTGCATGTGTAAATTAGCAGGGAGAACATTTCCCATTACTTTGCTATATGGCTGGAATGACTGTTTACTTAATTTCCTGCTGCACAGCTCTGTTTTTGCAAAATGCATTTGCAGCCAGGGGTATCATCTCAGATTTAGTTACATGTTACATATGCTTTATAAAAAGGTGAAGCAGTGCAAACAAATATCTGGGAACTACAATTTGCTACCAGGAAAAGGGTTCTCAAAACAGAATGCATCTATCCCTCGGAGCACTTGAGTTTTTCCTCTGTACAAGTACAGAGGAAAGCTGTACTTGTACAGAGGAAAAAGTTTTCCTCTGTACAGGTAAGAGAAAGCTTATTTGAGTCTTTAATTTCTCTTAAGTTGAAAGGGTTTTCGTTATTTTTGATAAAATTACCTTAAATTGTCCCGTACACATCTTGATTCTAACACTTAATTTATCCTTGTAGGAGGTGAGAGATAAAACTTGCTTGAATACGAACTAACACAGCTCTTTTCAAGCCTTTTGTCTATTTCAAATAATGGACACTGTTACTTGATCCCTCTAACTCAGTTTGACTCGACAGAGTCCAAATGCAAAGTTAGGATCTCGCACTGTGTCACTTGCAGCTGCTGAGGATCAGGTTGTTGAACAGCCCTAGTTCCACTCCCAGTTACCTTTTAGAACTCCAGCAAGGGCAAAACACAGCGAAGCCCATTGCACTGAGGATTCGGTGCGGTGCGTTTCCAGTGCTGTGCAGTGGGAACAAGGCATTCCAAAGGGTCTGCTCCTTCCAAAATGTGACAAAATACAGTAAGGCAACAAGCTCCTGTCAGAAATTAACTTCCTAGAAGTGACTCCTTTTTAATCTGAGACATGTAACTGCATTACCATTTGTTTATAGCTAACTTGGAAAGGATGAATAAGAAACTGAGATAATTCTAGGGCTGAGACTTCGTATTTTAACTCCTCAGAAAGCTGTTGTGAAAACAATTTAAATGACTGAGGACACTGCGGCTGTTTACTGACCTGTCCAAAAACCAGCAAGGTCACATCCGCTCTGAAGTGGAAACTGAACGGGAATTTTTTTTTTTTTGCTGTACTGGGAAGTGAGTCTTGGAATGCTTCCTTTTCCTTTAAGTAAAATTTGCTAGGGAACCACAACAGAGAGGAAACGCTCCCAGAGGATAAAGCTCCCTTTCCCAGGTGATGTGTCACAGGATCTGCAGCACATCAGAGTGTCAGATCCAAAGGCCATGGCAGCATGAACAGCAAACAAGACATCAAATCCAGGGGAGCTGTATTTAGGGATTAAAAATGAAATAATAGTTATTTATGCGTGGTATGCAATGTCATGCTAAACCACCTTGCTGGCAGAGCACTAGGAGATGACGAGGAAGACTTTTAAGTGCAACCATGAAAATTTCTCCCAGATTAATATATTACTGGGTTTTATTATTCATATTTCTCCCAGTTACTCTGAAATCTGGTCCAGGGAAGTTACTGGAAGCTGTTAAAAAACCCCAAATCAGCAAAGCCACAATAAAGAGGATCTATTACACAGCAATCAGCACAGCTCATATAAATTCAAGGCATGTATCAAAAACATTGATTACCTATGTGGCCAAGAACAACAGGTGTGAGAGAGGCAAGGTTAATACACACACATGGATTGCCAAAAGGCCTCCTACAAGAGTCTTTACAAGAGTTTCCAAACAGGCTGAGCAGTCATGAGGAAGAAGTTCCTCACATGAATAAAATTGCTGATTGAAAAAGGAAGATACTGAAGGTCAGTGTAAAAGCCATTTCTCCCTCCAAAGAGAGACACTCAGCAGAGCCTTACAGAGGATTTACGGGAGACCCTGGTGTTCAGCATGTTTTCAAGTTATCTGGAAAAGGGAGAGGAGAGCGTGAAGACAAACTTTCAGGATGCTACCGTTATTCATGGTGGTAAAGATAGGAATTAACTGTGAAGAAGGGCAAAAGAACCTTGCAGCCAAGGGATGGGGTGAGATAATGGCAGATGAAATTCAGCAAGGATTGTTGTAAAATGATGCACAAGGGAAAAAATAATTTTAGCTCCACAGTGATAAGCCATGCACTAATACGTAGGAACAGGATGTTAAGGTCGGGATAGATAGTGCTGTGAAAACATAAATCCAGTAACCAGCAGTGCAAAACCAGACGTGAATATTAGCAATTGCTAAAAAAAGGAGCAAAAAAAGCCAACTGGGATATCATCAGCTCCTTGTGCAAATCCACCCTACTGCTGCAGCTTTGGTCCTTCCCTTGCAGTGAGGGCAATGCAGGACACAGAATAACTCCCATTAAAGGGCCCACTGGCTACCCCAGCTCTTCCTAAACTTCAAGAAAATGGGTTGTTAACAGCTGCCTTTTCACTGCTGCTGTAAAATACAGGGAATTATGCAAAGTCTAGAACATCTGAGTGGCTTGAATGGTTTGCTGCATTGTGGAGTCTTCTGATTTTGATGCAGGAATGAAAAAGAAAAGACTTTTGGGCCTGAGGATGGTAACAGACAAGGTGAAGGACCGCAGCTCACGGAACAGATACTGAAAAAAGCCAAACCAACCACTTGGCATAGTATTTTTTTCCATGTAGTTAAAAGAAGAACACCTTGAATTTATGGGACATGGCATTTAGAAATTACTGGTAATCTAACATTTTATCTCTTTTACTTAATCCAGTTAACCTGTGAAGTTGGAGGAGAAATTATTCCTTTGACCTACAGGGAATAGCTATAAAGATCTTAAGCAGGAATTCAGAAGACTAGAGATCAGGAACTAGTTGGATTTGGGACTGCAGGGAGTCAATCCACCGATGCAATACAGCAGTACGCAGGTGTTCAGCCTCAAGAGCCCAAATGTCAGGAGCTAACAGAGCCAGCAGTCAGCTCGCAACGGGAATTTTTTTTCTATAGGAACCAGTAAGCTGGAACAGAACAATGTAAATTGCAATGTAATCCCATTTACAGTGGGGTCACTCAGGAGCAGCCTTGATATCAGGAGCTTACAGGCTTGATATCAAGCCTATCAGGAGTGGCCTTGATACATCTACTATCTTCTTTTCAGTCTGTCATCCCACTGCTTTTCCACATATGCATCCTAAGAATATCAAGTTGTGTCCAGTGAAAAAAGCACTACCAGGGACTCCAAGAAACTGAGAATTCTTCTCCCTTTTAACATAAACGGCTATTCATTTACAAAAAAAAAAATATACTTTGTAGAGATGCCCCCTAGTTCAAAAAACCAAAGTGTTAATGTAAATCAATTCTTTTAATAAAAGCAAATAGCTATAATAGCAACTTATTACAAAGAGACCTAATAAATAGAAAATCAGGTATAATACTGTTTTTTATAATAAAAGTAATAACTAAATGTTTAAATCAGAAAGGAGCGAAAGCACACTATGTAAAATGTGAGAGGGAAACAAAGCATCATTCAGCTCACTGAAATTGGATGCTTTAAGCTCCAACAGTCAATGTCACCTTTATTACACTAATAAATGTATGGATGTATATATAGACACACACATAGAAGCACTCCAGCAAATTACAGATGTACTCTTCATCAGCTGATTTCCCCATCTCATTAAAGTGGCTACTTCCCTCTCTCATCACCTCTCTCTAGGTGTAATGGTGTCTCTGCCTTCTGGCTAGGTGATAATTAAATCCACTACAGAAGTGGCAACTTGATGGGAAAGAAACTATTTATGCTTATTCAAAGAGGTGGGGCTCAATTAACAGTTAATTTAGAAATTTAGCTATTAGAATTTCATCATAACTCAGATGTAATCTGAACTCCCAGTTCCCTCCATCCCACTCCTGGCTGGTTTGGTTCTTCCTCTCAGGTCCTGTCTCCAAGAGGGATTCCTGCTTGGAAACAGGAGCACCAAACAGGAAAGCAAAGATCTGAGCGAAGGTCTGCTCACACCCGAAGATCAGGACACTAAAATACCTCGGAGAAAGAAGATGCAAGGATCTGCACAGTGTCTCTGGGAGCTGGGAGTGTTACCAGGAATGGAAATATAAAGTCTATTGATACACCTCTACCTATTAAGAATCCTTGAGAGCTTTTGAGGTTACTCTGCACTGTGGGAAAAGTAACTCTAGTGCACATTGCCACCCATTTGGCTGCCCCCACAATGAAAATCAACTGATGAAACAGGACTTGTAATTAAAATTGTTCTTATTGCTCTCTCCTACCCTTGGAATAACTCCAGAAAATTCCACTTTTGTGAAAGAGATAAGTGCATATTTTACTTTAAAGTGTCAGAGAAACACCACTGAATTAAATATTCTGTATACAAGAGGGGAGAAAACCAGTTTTCAGTACAAAAGAGAAAGAAATTAATTAAAAAAAACAACCCAACCAGTTTACAGGAGCATCACCAAGGATTTGCATGCATTACCACTGAACAAGCACAGAAACACACAAGCTGAAATGGAGGTTTATTGGTCTAGGCTGGTCTCCTTCAAACAACAGTAAGTTACTCTGGTCCTGATAAGAAGCAGGTATTAACCAAACAGCAATACAGTTCTTAAACCCCCTAAATTATTCCAACTTGGCAACTCCAAAAGATCACAAACAGCCAAGAACTACTATTCAAATCTTAGTCATTGGAATTTACAGCAAACAGACCAACGCTGCTATCAGAAATATTACAAATAAGAAGAGCATACAATCCCTAATCTCCTTAGATTCCTTTCTTCTGCTGAAGTTGTTGAATGTCGGACACAAACGGGTGAATAAAATCTTTTCAAGAATATCTCTCCTCTAGGTTGCAACGGTTGTGGTAAATCCTCCCACGAGTAGGACTAAAGATCCAAGACAATTGCCACAAACCTAAAATTTCACACGTCCTAATCACATGTTTCATAAAGAAGCTTTCCTAGTCAGGAACAAAAAGAAGGTGGGAGAAAGAAAAGAAGCTAGCGATATTGTTCTGGTCTGTGCTTTCTGTGTGGAAATCAAGATCTCTAGCTGAGCTCCGGTAGTTTGAAAAGTTCAGTGTACTAATTGAACTTCAGCATCAGTCATCCTCTCTCAAAGGGCTGCCCAGATTCCCAGACTGCCTCAGGACAAGCTTCTCTCCAGTGCTTTGAGCAAATCCCCTCTGCTGTCAGGGATCCCTTATAAAGCTCAGAGTGCCATCAAAGTGTCAAAAATTCCCAGGAAGAGCGTGTTCCGAAGCACCGAGTTACCATCGAGCAGCGCATTCCTCCTTCCCGAGGGCAAATGTAGCCATATTCCGAGCTGGAACATCTCACAGACAGCAAGTAGAGGATTGCTGTAAAAATGACCCCACCTGTCATCACACGGAACCCCCCCTGTGGCTTCCAGGGCGGGCCTCATTCTGCTGCTCAGGACGCACCGAGTGACTTCCCCCACAACTGCCACCTTGTTAATAGGAGTGGATTACACCCGCTTCTGCAGTCCATCGCATTCCAGCGCCTTGGCATTCGTTGCCACGGTTTCTACAGCACTAATGCCCTCCCATCAGCTCACACAACCCTTCCCATTGGTTTTTCCAAAGAACTGGACGTCAGATTTCTAATGTGTGTGCGTACGTGTGTGTGTGTGCAGATTGTTGTTTTGAATTACCAAACTGAAAGGGCAGGCAGTATGAGGAGCACTAACTCTTTCCCCAGGGGTCTGAGCCCCACTGCCTGATGGGTGGATAGGTCTGGAAGCAGTCCCTGCCCCAGCACAGCTCATCTGTACCAACAGCCAGTGAGATGCTGCTGCAATTCTGCAGCTCCCCGACTACGAGTTAAGTTCTGCGGGGATTACCTGGAAATTAAAAAGCAATTGTACAGGTTTTGCCACACCCAATATAAAGTATAGCAAATTAGTCTAATTTAGACTGCAGACGTGTTGATAATGCTTCACTTTCGCTATCTAAAGTGAAGCATTATCAACACGTCTGCACTTTCACTAGTTCTAAAAAAACAACGGAACTGCTAATAGCGATCACTACTGAGGAGCTCCTGCTTTCCTCGCCCCTTTTAATCAGAGTGTCATTAATTATAACTAAATTGGTTTAATCACCTGAAGCCCATCACTCCATCTTTGACCTGATATTCGTCATATTAAAGGCTTGTACAGCTATCTTAAATACTTCTGTCATCATGAATATCAGGCAGATTATTTTGATTCCTGCTATCTTGAGTCCCTTGACATCATCGCTTAGAGACTGCCTTGGTCATTCTTCTGTTCAAAAATTTCACTGTCTTCCTCCAAATAATGGTCTCATAATGTTCTCGGTACATCCTCTCAAGAAAAATTGTTAACAAACACTGAAAACAAATAACACTGGCTTCTTCAAAACCATAAACTCTTGACTTCATCCGGTTATCCATGACCTGCATATGTGGAAATGATTATGGTCTACTGCCATGAGATGCAGTTTTCAGATCAGAGACTAATCTCAACTTTAAACATCCTGACAGGAAAGAACTTACACAATTCCAAGATGCATCTTGTCGATCTGTTGCTTTATGTACAAGAACAAAGACTTTCATAAAACCAAAAAACCCACTCATACATAAAGTTGACGTGTAAAATCAATGCCAGAGGAAGAAGTGAAATCTGTGTAATTGCTACAATAATAATAACTTTAAAAAACCAAAGAAAACGGAAAGAAGATCAGGATTCAGTAACCTAATCTGCTAGTAAGTGTGACCCTAGTCTGTTAGTAAGGCATGGAAACAACATGGCTGTACGAGTTGGGGCCTCTCTTCCTTTAACAAAGGAAAACTAAAATGAATGTTAGAGGAGACAGTTTTACAGAAACCTGCAGGGAAAAACTAGACTGAGGCTAAAATGTGTAAATTGCTGGAAGGTGATTCCCAAATACCAAGAAATATTTAAAGCAAAGCTTCCACACCACTTTTACTGACCAGTAAATCAGTTCAAACCATTTTTACTAAGCAGTTAAAAGCACTGCTTTTTTTTCCTATTTTAATTAAGCTACTCATCATTGAGTAAATTACAGTTACCTAGTAATTCTTAAAAATACTGATTTACTGCATGTTTAGAAAATGAGACAGCATTCAGCCAGGCTGCAAACAGCATCATCAAACAGGTCCTGAAGTAAGTAATTCTGTCCCTCACCCCTCCCCACCCACCGCATGAGAACAGCCATCATCAGTCGCAAGAGATTAAAAATACTTGGCAAACCCATATTTTGTAAACTCTTTTTTTTTTTTCTTTCACACTCTGCTAAATCTCATCCAGTAACAAATGGAAACAACTCGTCCCGTAATAGTCTCACCAACGAGAAGGTTTTAGAAGCAGCAAATACGATACCAAAAAAAAAAAAAAAAAAAAACAAAGGGAGGAAGAAAAAA
>WAAG01047118.1:41404-65728 GCA_013390105.1 Tichodroma muraria
AAAATCGAAGGGAGGAAGTAGACAAGAGCTAAACAAAAAATTCCAGTGTTGGGCCACGTCCGTACTATGCAGAGGACATAATTGAGAGAGCAGGCTGGCTGTTCAGATAAGCTCTTTTTCAAAGCTGCTTCTGATTATCCAGTTGGACCTTTTAGATTATGTCAGAGTTGCACGATACCAAATTCCACAAATGAATGGCCAAGGAGCAGTTCTTCTGCTAAACACACAAAAATACTCCTTTGCCCTTATCACTAGGTTTGATAAGGGGGGGAAATGCTTTTGTCTGGAAGAGAAGAATAACCAAGTAATGAAGGGAAAGTTGTGTAGCAAAATGCAAGACAAAGAGGGGAGGGGAAAGCGACAGTTTGGAAATTGCCTCCTCATAGATCCTCCACAGTCAAACTCAGGTAACACTTCCAGAACTGCCCTAAACAGCTGCTTTTCTGGAGCAGAAAAAGCTGGACAACTCCCCCCACCAAAAAGAAAAACCTGTTGGAAAATGGAAAATTAAGAGGTTTTCTTAATTATTGCTGTGGCAGGAAGAGTATTCCAGTGACAGCTTACTCTCACACAAGAATCTGCTCTTTAATCAGTTCATAATTTCAGTAAGAAGCATCAGTGCTGACAGACAGACACAGTGCCCTAATTACCATATCATTTTACAGTTTCATCCATACTGCTGACTTTAAATGGCACATACATTTATTGAATTTACTTTTAATCAAGGCTTCCCTTGGAGATGCATTTTCATACTAAATGTGTCAATCTCAAGTAAGAGGCCCAAAATCCTGCGTGTTGTTGAGCTGAGCCTCAATTCCTTTGTAAACTTGATCACATAGCTGAGGAGATGACGCCTCTCTCTTTAGGTTATCATGAAACCTACAGTTAATCAAATACACTGGCAGAGAAGCTAAATTTTGTAATGGAAAAAATGTTTTTCAATGCTTGAAGAAGTCCTTTTTCCTCACCATTAGTTTTTCTAGTATATGAATTTAAGGGATTAGACTGCCTAGAGCTGGAATTGAAGCAAGCCAGTACTGAATCTTGGGCTGAAAATACACAACTAAATTTTTTCTACTTAATTCCCAGTTGTCTAAACAGCAAATAGCATTGCAGGAGTCTAAAGCCACTTGATCTTCATCTGGACATCTTTCCATGCAATGAAAATAAACCTTCTAGCAATTCATGTAATGTTTAACATAACATTCCTTAAGTGGAGCACGTTTCACATTCAAATTCTTCCATGATACTCTGAATATACCATTCAATATCATATAACACTTGGCCTGCTCAAACAATGCTTAAGCACATTTGTAAAAAAATCAGATGCTAGCATGATCATTTTTCTTGTGCCCAAGCAGTGAACAAAGCTTGATACTGATATTCAGACTTGGTCACATCATTTTTTGCATTATTCCATTTTCCAAAATGAGCTTTTGAACATCATTATATCATAACAAAGACAAGCAACTTCTACATTAGCAAAAATTAGTATAACAAGTTTAGAATTAAAACTGTGAAACTATTATACCTTCCTAAATTTCCTTGTGAGGAAATTTTCTCTATGTTCAGATGCAATATTTTAATAGGGAATTTTACATTAGTATTAATATTTCATCGCATATATATGCATTTTGTGATTAACTAATAGATAACAGAATTGCTTAGAGCAGAAATTAGAAGTGCTGCAGTGAATATTGTTTGCAGAAAGGGCTCTGCACAAGAGAAACAGTGCAATAAATGCTTTTGAATAGCATCTCCTTCACGGTTCTCCTACTGAAAGCAGTGCCAGGTAATTAAAGGCCGTTAGTGCTTGTCTTCACTCACAAGTACCTGCACCATAAACTGGGTTCTTAATAAATGACACCGAGAGGTGACAAGGTCCCAGCTGTACAACTCACCCCACTAAAGCTCAGTGAAACGGGGCTCCATTTAGGCTGAGCTTTATCAGCCAAGTAAGAGCAGTTGCAATTTAAATTGCCTTTGGAGGCTCAGCTCGAAGAGCAGCTCAGCCCTAATAAGAGGCTGCGGACCAAGGACCTGCTTTTTGTTCTCGCAGAGCCGGACTGGTGAGGGCCCTCCTTGGTACAGAGCTCACACCCCAAGCCAAACCAGGAGGTGGCTGTCACAGGCTGGTGCCACATCTCCTCTGTGACTTAACCAGTGGAACTGCAGAAACGGCTCAGGGCCACTTGTTTTGATTCGCTCTCTGACAGGTTTGAAAGAAACATAAAATGAGTTTCCTCGCAATTTTAATGCAGCATTATTATAGGCTGTATAATCCAAGAGTCTCACTTGGATTGTTCCCAGACCTGTCTGCTTGCCTACATCAGGAATGACCAGGGCAGCTGTTTTGGTCTCTGCAATCACCTGGACACCTCCCCTTCAGCCTGGCAGCGAGGAACTCGGTCAGGCTGTCTCCAGACAGGCTGTGTGAACTGCTGCTCTCCCAACACGCCCCTCATGTGCCAATAACAAAACCGGGGACATACAAAGGAGATGGGGGAATATTTCCATTTGAATTCCAAGATGATATTTCAGAAAAGCCTCTACCGTACAGGTTTGTGGCAACGTGACTCAACCAAGCACATTTCCTTCTAAGAGAGCCAATGTAACATAATATCACTTCCATAAACTAAAGAATTCAAGTATTTTATTTTAGTCAATTCTCACTGTTATAAGCTCACTCCTTTTTTTGTCTTCATTCCTCTCATGCTTTTATAATACACCTCAGTTTTGGCAGGACCATAAAGTAACGTTAGATGTGAGCAGCACTTAAACAAAGCAAGACAACAACCACGTTGCCAGGAAAAACCTTACTTCCAGAGCCATTGATGTGGAAAATTGGAGGGAAAATTGAGGAAAAACGCATTCATAAAAGAAAGAACCAATCTTAAAAACCAGCAATATCTAAGGATCCAGTGGCCTAGTACGTAAATCCTTACGACTCCCTTTTTTCTTACGTCTTTAAGAAGGAAAAGCCCATTACAATCAAAACTGCTGTCTGTTGGGCAAGAGCCCAGATTAATACCTCAAGTTCTTACTACCACATTTCTTTGGAGCAGACGTGTCAAAGTCGTAGTCTAAGTTCCGCTTTGGAATAGTATAAATTACCATTATAGAAAAGGTTCTTTCGATCTGCTCTGAAAATACACACCGATTGCACAGAAAGATTTTAACCCTTGGACATTTTAGCTCTGTACTACTTCTTCCTTTGTAGTCTGACATTTGAAGACTGCATACTATCTAATTTCATTATGAAAACTTGCTAATTTACAGCCTGTTGAAACTATTTTTCTATCAAAAAAGGACAGTGGTGTTTTTAGCAGCAATTCAGTCCTATATACATATAGTAGCTATATAATTGAGCATCTGGACGCCTACAAAATTGAGCTCTGCTTTCCTTCACAGTTTTTAACACGCTCTTACTACTCCACAATATGAGGTCTGTTGAATCAGCATGTTTGTCACAAAAAGAAAGGCTTTCTGATGCCAGTGTCCAGTGATTTGCAGCTGATTTTCAACACTTCCCTGGATTTTCAGCTCTTTTGGAAGCCAGGAGAGCTGTCACACAACAGGCAGCTTGTTGCCAAGGGGGAGGCTTATCAGGTACCTGGAAAAATTAAGTGTTACTAAGAAGAAAAAAACCAAATCTATCTCAGAAAATCTAATCTGAGCATAGATGGGAATGCAGGGATATCAGAGGCAGTGTCACACATCCCTGCTCTGCTTCACTCTGTGCTGTGCACCTGCCTGCAGATAAAGCTGCACTCTTGTTCTCTCTAAAGGCTGTACTTGATCAATTGATTGAAAGGATCTTTTGGGGCAAAATAAATTACTCAAATGTTTTACCTATCTGGTCAAATTTTATTTTCTATTGAATTTAAATAAACCCTACCACGTACAGCAACAAGAAATGGGAGATAGGAGCAAAGAATCCAAACTGTTCCATTGGGTAGTTGAAAGTTAGTTTCCGAATAAAAGCATTGGTTGTGCTTTTCTAGTTACTCTTAGGTAACACCACAGATGAGGGAAGACAAAACAGATATGGTACTTACAAAAATGAGCTACACTCCCACTGTTGAAGGCTGTAATCCTCTGGTTTAAACAACTGGAAAATTTTGCTAGGTTTAATAAGGCATCTCCGACTTACCGAAAATTTTAACAAAGAATAATTTAGGAGCCCAGCACTTCTCAAATCTAACTCCTCTTCAATATCATTGGTAGAGGTAAAAGCCATTTTCTCTATCACACTTTGAACCCACTGTCTCTTCTCCTGTCCCTGGGAACCACTGAGAAAAGCCAAGTTCCAGCTTTATACATCCACACATATCCATATTTTGTTAATGCAACCACATTCTATTACTCTCTATCTTCTAGGATGTGCCATCTAGAACCTTCTGTCAACAAGACCTGTCCCCAGCCTTCTCTTCAATAAGCTGAACCACCCCAGCACTCCAGGTGTCCTTATCTCCTGTCTGCTTCAGCCCCCCGAATGATTCCTGTCAGCCCTCCGCCGCTGTTAGCTGGGGAGAAACACCAAAGAAAATTTCCAGTAACTTAGTTTTCTAGGGCAGGCTGTAAGGAAAGAGCTCTCCAGTCATGGAAGAAGCAGCAAACAGGCTTGATGAAAGTGGCCGAGGAGGCAATGAATTAAAAATTCAGGAAACCTCCTTTCATGTACAGGAGAGTAGCATTTTAAGGATTTTGAATATTAACGAGAACAACATGAAAACTGCACTGAAAACCAGAGTCACAAAGAGAGCCTTTATGAATGGCTGAGTAACGGCGCACAGAGAAAGAATCATCTTGTTTTGAGAACGTGGAAATATTCTGGCACACAAATGAGCCCACGGAGCAGTGGGTGCCACTGAAAACAGCGGGGAGGGTACCTGACTGGCACTTAGGAGCCGCAGGGTACGGGGGAACAAGCTCTGTGGGGTTGTGCAGCTATCAAAGGTGAAATACATCTTCAGAAATAAAAGGAGATGAAAAAAGAGCCAAATGCAGAAGACAGAACAGATTTGCAACATTGTCTCTGCAAAAATGCTGTGTTGTTATGTGAACTAAAATGAGTGCCAGGTTTTAAATGAATGTACTAATGCAGCTTTCCTTGTTACAGAAGCAAGAGGAGCCGGCACGCTCTTCTAACACAATGCAATTGGTGTCAGATTGTAAATAAAAGCCACCACTGGTTCAAAAACTTGACAAGAACAGTACCTCTCTGTCAAGTCACGGCTACACAATATTTCAGGTTGTGACTGCAAAAAGGCCACTTTTTAACAGTGATGATAAACCACCTTCTCAATATCTGTCCATGAGAAAAGGAAGACACAAATAAAATCTGTTAGGGTTTAACTTCAGACATCAGGAAGAGTTTAAAAGTGAGTGAGACAAAGTAAACGAAAAGAACAAGCAAAAAGATAAAGCGAGACATCACGGAAGAGGTTTAAAAATCGACCCAAAATGGCCAATTAACATTTTGTAGAAGCTGAGCAAACACACAGCTTTCAAATGAAACTTTTTCTCTGCCATGCTAGAATTTTAGTGAGAAAAACAAATTCAAAGTACTCTATAATTTCTACTTTACAGTGCTTGACAATTCCTATTAACTTGTATGTAGCATTCAATGCTTGATACAGGAAAGTGTCAGTCCACCTCTACGATGACATGAAAGTTTAATAATACAGGCATTATTTGCCTCAATTAAAATTACTCATCCTTGTGACTTGTTTTTTTTTCACTTCATATATTTACTTACTATTACCATCAACTCCTTTAGCACCTGCAGGTAATGACTCCACTATGCCAATGACCAGGACTAGGATCAGGGATCAATCTCATGTACAACAGCAAACTCCTGCAAGGACCTAAAACTCCTGCTGTATTTATTTACCTCCATGCATCTTGAAGGCCAGATGCATTTGTTATAAAACCACAGCTCTTCAAAACCTTCCAATAAATTATCAGCTTAAATAAATGTGTCTCATGCAAGAAGCACAATTATGAATTATAATACCTAGGATTTTCTCTAAAGTAGGAAGGGAAGAAAACACGCATTGGTAAGATAATTAGTAAGATAATTAGTGAAGGTTAAGGAAAAGCAAAGCAGAGCCAGCTTAGAAGGAAAAGAGGGACTTGGGGATGAAGCACAAATCACAGAGTTTAGTACAATCAGACAAAAAGGCGGGGGGGAAACCCCTACAACCCAAAGATGGACTAACGAGAGAAAAACTAACTATAAATAGTAAAGAGAACACCAAAATAACATTGTCTTTTGACAAACGGTTGATAATGAGTTCAGTTACCACCTTATCTTCTAATTTCCTTCTATTTTAGTAGCTTAAAGTAAACCATCGACCCAGTAAACTTAGATGTCTCAGAACTGGAGAGAGGAAAGTTTGATACAGAAATGCTGTTGTTTTTTAGAGAGCATTTTTGTCCTACTGCATCCAAGTTGCCACCGATCCGTGTGGACAGATTTGCAGCAGATGAGCCAGTTTACAGAAATTCACACTATTTGCAAGTGGAACAGCTGTAGGCACGAATACTCAGTTACAGAAGACAATGGTAGATTTGCATTTACCTCAAATGTATTTCAGCTGAAGTCTGACTGCAGTGAAAAGCAGGGTGCCTTGCAAAGAACTTCTGGAGCTGTTGGCTCTAATCCAACCTCAGAGCCAAACAGAGCTGGCAGCGCTCTTTCCATCTGCTTGCTGTCTTTTGCCCATCACGGACGAGATTAAGAAAAATTTGCAGTGCGAAGAGTAACAAAGTGGCTTCTTCCGTTTTTATTACATGGGTTATCCCTCATAGTTTCGTGGCAGAAACTTCCTCTTCAGTGGGTGAGTCCTCTTGGTCCACCAGCTAACAGCATGCAGTTCATTTTTTTCCTTACAGTGCCAACTCCCATTTCTCTTTTTAAGAATGCCTCTGGGCAAAATTCAAACAAGAAACGCTTGGGCTGCACGGCTCTCTCCAGGAGCTAGCAAACTGCCTGCCATTACCACACTCTCCCTGGAAGCATTGTAGCCTGGTTTCAGAAGGCAGCAGACCCCACACTGGCTTTACCCTCCTCTCCACTGGTGTTTTTGGGTTGTCTGTTCAGGTACATCGGGATTCACCAGCCACAGGATCGACTTGGGCTTTCATTAAGCAGCCCCTCAAGGCTCATGAGGAATTGATGTCCCTTTAGACAAACATGCCAATGCATGGTGATTGGCAGGATTTACCTGAGAACAAGCTTATGGAATTCCTTGCCTTAAAATAAAGGTATGTCAAGGTTTAGCGGGCAGGACGGTCATGAATGATCTGGTAACAAAATAATTTTAAGTATAATGCATAGCTTTCCTGTCCTTTCTTCCCTACTGCTCAGGAGCCATCCCACATCTTCTGCTCTCGACACACTCACCTCTTCCTCTTGTATTTGCTTAAAACACCAAGGAAACCGGGCAGAGCAACTTCAGCTCATGGAGCTGTTGCCAGTGTGAGGATTCGAGACGAGTAGAAACTATTTTAGATCTTCTATTCTGGGAGAACTTTGCCACGGAAAGAGCTTTCACCTTAACGTAACCCCCTTGGCAGCAGCGAGTTGTGAAGTGAGCAGGCTCAGTCCCACTGCTGCTTGAACAGTCACGAGCAAAGTGATGGCCCTGCTGGAGGGTGGTGAAGTGTTAATTGGCAAATTAAGACAGTGCTGCACTGAGGCGTTGAGGATAAATTGCTGCACTGAGTACGCATTTTCGGGGCTTATCGGCAAATGGAGTGGAAGATGTAGAGAAGGCAGCTAGATGTACTGCTGGGGAGGTGGGAGTTACCCAATTTATTTTCTGGCGTGTCTGCAGCAGTCTAGCAGCTCTTGGAAAGTGGTTTGTACTTTCAGGGATACTGTTTAATTAAAGAAGAAACTTTATCTCTGAAAGGTTATCTAATTCCCTCCACAAAACCGTTGAGTTTAACAGACCAGCGCTGGGTAGAACAATCAGGATTAAGCACTAAATGCTTACATTTAAGGCCATTTACATTCCTGACTGCACGGAATACAAATTATGAGAATTAGACTAGCAATGAAGACTGTTGTTTAAGCCAAAAATAAAGACTGACAGCTCTATTCATTGGCTGTGCTGCTGTCCCAGGTGTCTAATATGACTTATCCTAGATAACCTGGGAAATACTTATTTTAGGTTTACTCTGGCACTCGTAATGATTCAAGTGTCCTTGCTCACGATCACTCATCTACATGTCCAGCCACAGAAGCGCAGCTGCCATCATGGTCTGCAGTGTTTTACACTGGAATTTATGGTACTGCACTGCTGCTGGCAGCTCTGCTCCTGGAGAAAAAGTAGGCTAAAAACAACAACAAAAAAGCCCGGCTCCATCTTCAAGTTCAGCAAGCTTGGGCCCCCGTTGCGTCAGACGGGCCGTGATGAGACATTCCCTGCTTTTCCTCTAGGCCAAAAGGCAAACCCCAGCTGAACACCTTGCCTTGTTCTCTCTCGGCTTCACTTTTTCCAGCCCATGCTAAACAGGAAAAAACCATTTGTGCACGGATAAAACCCCCCAAATCTTGACAGTGTACCTGTGGAAAACTGTTGAATTTGAGACCTAGGAAGTTCAAGACAGCCAATATGAACCAACACAGCTCCCCAGACTCCACCAAAAAACAGACCAAAGCTCTTTAATATGAGTTATTCAAGAAAAAAATGACATGAAGTATTCAATAAAGTGAATTTTCCCCTGTAAATGAAATAAGCTCTTCTTTGATACTTAACTCTCAAATATTAAGCAATACTCTTCATAAAAACTTAGCATCTCTCTTCCTTTTAAATTACATTCAGATTTAGTCGGATGAATTTGTTCCTAATTTTAATTTTCTGCCTTAAGGTTACTTCCATCTTCAGATAACAAAACATATTTTGGACAAATTTATAAGGTAGTTCAGTGGTATTCTATGAATAAAACAGCCTGCTAGACTAGAGTCCTTTTATTTGGCATGATTTGGAAAGAACTCCCAATTCCCAAGTTTGAACACGACTCAGTAATAAACAGTTTGACGGAAGTTTTTACCCCGGTCTAAATCAGAACTGTGACTCAGCAGACGAAGAAGTCTCCTGGACATCAAATTAAATACGAGGCAAAACAGACCTTCGGAAGCCACTTGCAGGCTGGGATTGTTCGGTTATTTCACAAAGAGCAGGTTTATCTGGAAGACGTAGGAAATTTGAAAGTCTGACATCTGAAGAAGTTGGCAGCTGCTGTCCTTAATGCTGATGACAATTGCCACGTGTCACATATAGAAATTCTATGAAGGTAACAGCCACGTGTAACTCAAAGACTGGGGAACATTTACCAGTTTCACTTTAAAAGGTGATGCAAAGTTTTCACCCTTGGCATTTTTTAAACCATCAGACACGTGTCCTTTTCTCCTAACTGTCCGAACATTAGAAGCGTCTGAACGCACAAGCGATAACAAATAATTTTCAGCTGTACCAGTTGAATATAAATTAAATAAGTCACATGTACTGTATGACTCAGGGAATGCTCAGTAAGATCCCCTGTTGAGGCCTGGGGAATTCCTATCACCCTTATTACTCCACAGCTCTTATTAGTGGCCTGTGCCAAGCGCTACAAAAGTATTAAATATTTTACTTTCATTATTTGGCAAAGAACTGGCGTAAACTTAAAATGCCTCAAGCTCTCCATATGAAAGAATACCAGAACAATTAGAGAATATTAGTCTTTGCTGAAAGCTATTTGCCTCTCATCCTTGCTCAACACTTCCACTCAGCAAAAAATTATTTCCTCTTTTTCGTTTGTTTAACAAAAGCAGATTTAAGAATGGATGTGTAATTGTATCACACAATATGGGGGGAAAGTAGAGGACCAAGGCTATTAAGGACTAAACAGCTGCAGCTCGAGTGAGGCTACCAAAGGACTCCCAAAGTAAGGCACAGCCTGTAGATGTAGCATATTTAATCTTTCTTCTTTTTAAGTGAAATTACTATTTTAAATATTTATCCCTGTCCTAAAGAATTGCAAAAAAAAATTGCACGGGTTTCTTACTTTCAGGTGAGCTGCCACAAAAAACTGGGATCCCCAAACAGTAGAACCTAGAGGAAGTGAAAAGAGCCTGAATCCAACTGGACCTTACGCACTATGTCCACCAGCAAACTCCTGGGATCTCCAACCCTTGATGATATTCCCCAGTTCCCTCCCGTGATTTGCTTAGACGTACTACACAACCTAAGTACAAGTACAAATGCTGACTCCCAAGCTGATCCAATTGTTTTAATCTCAAATAGCTGAGTACTGTCCGGAGGCAGAGCAGAGGACCGGCCGCGTGCCAGCGCAACACCGAGTCCATGAGCTCCTGGAGTTTCCCACCCAAACTCCACTCATGGCCTGAAGGCCCGGTGCAAGAGATCTGCAGCTCTTACAAGCAAGGCCTGAGAACACCTCTGTTAAAGACACGCTGATTTGTCTGAACATTGGATTCCAATCAAGAATTAAACGCAGTGACAGGAAGAACAATCCAGCCTACTCTTTTGCTCCCCATGAAGGAAAGCTCCGAGGCCAGCATTGCTTGGCAGGCACCTGTGCAGGCACGGGTACCAAGAGCTGTGTCAGGAACAGGGACACGCAGGGACTCATTGGGATGCACTTGGCACAGTGGGAAAAGCCAGCGCCGCCAGTGTCACCAGTGTACTACTTCAGCTCCCCTACAAGTGACACGGCAGTGCTAAGGGAAGCGCTTCCAGCCCTTAGAGCCACTTTTGGAGCTGCTAATCAATAATTTACTGAACAGAGGCAAACAAAAAGGCTTTCACTACACTTGGGCAGTGTTCATCAAAGCCTTGGCTGCTAAGGCTCTGAGAGTTGGGAAACAAAACGCTTGCTCCTTATATCAAGTTTTTCCACAGAACTACGTTTTGCTGCTTAATTCTGATTTAAAGTTAAAAAAAGTCTGCAAATCATTTGCAACTGCATTTCGAAACGACCTTACTACATGAGAATGTGTGCAATATCATCTATGGCTTGTTCCATTGATGTACAGATTTTGATAACCCAAAATGATTACTCTACAAAAGAAATTTCTAGTGCTGAGTTTAACTCCAAGTAAAAACCTCCCGGATGTTCTGCTGTTCTGCCTCCTATTTTTCTGGTTTAAACACATGCATTTTTGGCCTTCTAAAAAAAAAAAAAAATAAACCGAACCAGTTTACATCTTTATTACGTGTTAAGACAACTCAGCACTTCCAGTCCTCACTGCCGCATTAAATCCTTCATTTAGATCACCCCTGAAGTTCAGTGCTCTCTAGGGCATTACATTCCCTGTAGCTGAGATGTCTTCTGCATCTTACAAAGCTCCTGCCCAGGGAGGTTGCGGAGGCTTCACCCTCCGAGGTTATTCCAGTTACCCGAGTGGGAAAAGGCCAGAACAAGACTTTCTGATGTCAGAGTTGCCCCTGCTGTGAGCAGGCGGCCAGGCTAATGATCTCCTCAGCTCCCTTCCACCTGGGATTAACCCATATTTAGCAAAAGAGGTATTTCTTTTCCCTCCCAATTTCCACTCGGCTACGGACTGTGAGAAACTTGGGACACACAAGCAGGGCACCAAGCACTTTGTAGGCAGTAACAAACAACTCTCTGGTGGATTCCAACCAGGAAAACATTCATGCCACGTACTAAAATAAACTTCACAAACAACCCCCAAAGCAACAGGGAAACACAAACATTTAGATGCTTTTTCCATCAATTAAAAAACTACATTAATGACAGAACAAGTGGAGGAAAATGCAACACAAGCACTCACAGGATGTAATTTCTAGAATGGTAAGAAGCCCCCAAACCAGAAATGTCAGGCTGTGTACAGCACACCATGAAAAAAGCAATGAAAGGAAAAGGGAGTGATTTTGTTTAAGCATTACCTTTTCTCACCTATATTTATCTATAATCACCTACTACTCTTATTTTCTTAATCTTTTTCTTACAAAAGGAAAATTGGCACCCAGTTCTTGACTTTCAAACGAAACAGGATAGTAATCTGTTAAATACCAGTTCTTTCTGGTTCTTCTTGCATAATGTTTATGGATAAAAGTCAAGCAAAGGACCAGAACAGACAAAATGCACACTTTGGCTTCCAATGTATATAAAATCTTGGATGTTTTATATCCTAAATAATGGATTTTTCTTTTTATGTGTTTATTTCTCTTGACTTTCTTGGCTTCCTTCCTTCCACAAGGATATGCAAAGGTCCTCTCCAGCAGGAGCAAAGAATGAGGCTGACAATACACCGAGCCAGCAAACATCTCTGGACTGGCACAGAAGAATGGATTCTCCGACTCTGTGGACAACAGAGGACCTAAACAGCCTCTATTTTACCTCTCTGGAATCCTAACACCCTGAGCTAGAAATCCAGCCATTTAAAAAATGCATACTGAGGTATTTTAATGCACCACACTCTTGCCGTCTGTTCCTCCTCTACCTCTCGATTTGAACGCTTAGAGATGGAACTCGCTCTTCCAAAACAATTCACATTTAGTGCTCCCAAAGCTGGGGATGATTAAACACACGCGCTGAACTCTCTCAGTTAGGAGTACCACAATTAAGCTAAGCTGGTCCACTCGCAGTAATGTAATTTACAAGCACATCAGGATACGTCCTGCTTGACTCACGCGAGTTCAACGTATGGATTTACACTGAACTTCTGAATCGCAGATTAGCTGGAGCAATCATGAGAACCTTCTGGCTGGCAGCAAAGTCTTACCCCAGACAAAGCAATAGAAATCTAATAGCGACCTGGTAAAGGCAAGGAGGGCACAGTACATGAAAGCTAAGGCATTTAAAATGCGTGGCATTTGGCCAGAAGAGAATTACACACCACTGCTGCTTCTCACAACAATCAGCCTTATTCCCAAATCGCCCGTTATCACAGGAACCTCCCACCTTTGAAATCTGCATCACTTGAATTTCGGAACCTTAGTAAATTTTGACCACCTTAAATTTGCAAGAGCCACGTCTGCAAGCAGCCCATGATGTGTGTACTCATCCATTTCACTAGATGCATTTTTAACTGCCTCACTCTTCCTCAGGCACGGAAGAAGATGGCAAGTGTTGATTTGGACCAAGCTGTTGCTTTTCTGAGATACAAGAGGACGCTGAAAGTCAAGTACTTCACTACAAAATTAGGAGACGATGTCCAACGTGGGATAGACTAATGACCGGCCTGGAAGCAATGGGCTGTCTAGGAATTATCTATGTCCATTTCCAGCAAAGCTGAGAAATTCAGGGCTACACTAGAGCACGAGTCCAGAAATGGAGAAAAGGAGAAATAAAGGATAAAACCAGAAGAGAACAAGAAAGCACAAACCCCAAGAATACTTTTTCTGTCCCAAAAGAAATTTACTCTATTTAAGTGTGTTTATTACTTAATAAACTTCTCACTTTTATACATTTTATTGTGGCAGAAGCCCAGAGGCTCGCTGCATTAAAGAAGTTTTGCTACCATCCTCCCCACCCAAAGAAAATAAAGAGAGTGGGAAGACTGTTCTTCCACAACAGCCTGGACAAAGACTTTTGGGCTCTACTCTAATTCAGGGGTTTTAAGCACTCCTGTCTTTGTTTGATAAGAATAGAGTATGACCTCCTGGATCACAGGTGGAAAAAAAAAAAATTATCTTATCTGAAACAATGACAGGAAAGCATAACTCATTCCTCTATATTCTCTTGGGACCTTGTTACCTATTATACATTTATCCTTCTTTTAAGGAATTAAATAAAGTAGGCCTTACAAACAATTAGGACTTGCTGATCCTAACTGTCGTACAAGCAAAAGAAAAAATTTATGCTTGTGATTTCATAAGCCAGAGTTAGTTAACAGTGTTTATTATGAGGCGCTTCAAATGATCCACTGCCAGACAGAACCAGGATTAAGTCTCAGTCGCTGAAAAGTGTCTCTTGGCCATAACCTCATTTGAACCTTAGCCAGGGAGAAGTGGAAGCATCTTCCTGTTAAATACCTTTGTGACAGTTCATGTAACAAAACATGAATTCTCTTTTGTCCCTTTCTTTTCTACCTAGATAATTACTCTTGTAGATTTTATCTGCTCACACACAGACAGAAGCACTACAGACTTCTCAAATAGCAGGGCAAATGATGCATTTTCCAGCAAAAAAGACTTTGACAAGTGTCAGTCACTTATTGAAAACCACTTCAAAAAGAAGCCTGAAAGCGCTAGATACAAATGTCATCAGAGTTAAGATACTTAGCATTTTCCCATCACTCATGGACAAGCCTTTTATTGGCAGTACAGCTAAATAGGCTGTAATACAAATCATTATGTGCATTTGTTTTTAAGTAGATATATTAGATAGTCAGAGAGCGACAGGGAAAATTCAGTAGTTCTACATTGGAGGTACTAATTCTATTTTGCTCTTTTCTTGTACAAGTTTTTGTCTTATGAACTAAGCCTCAGATCACTAGTCTATTACAGCCTAAGTACACATTCAAGTTGTCATAGTAGGTTGGACTAGCAGAACATACAGGTTGTTATTTTTCATGGGTATTTATTTTTCCTTCCTCTGTCTCACATGGAGCCCAGCCCAGGAGGGCTGCTGTCACATGGCTCTACAGTGCCTCCGACAGACACATGCAATAAACTCTGAATATGTATCAACAGGAACAATTTGATTTTCTGTTGGATGTAAAAATAGGAATAGGATTTCAAAGCATGACATAGTAATGAAATAACCTAATTAGGTATCGTAAAGATCATAATCAATTTCCTTGGAGTCTTCCTTAAACTTGCTGTTGTCCATTTACAACCAACACAACAGCAGCAGACCCTGCATCCCAACTGGATGTTCACCAGTTCGCAGTACGCTACGCTTACCATTACTTGTACTGGCATCCCCATTAGAGATTATTGACACATTTCCCAAGCATATTCTGTAATAAAACAACAAATGGCAGCAGCAGGTTTCACACAGTTCTTGAACAGTTGCCATGCAGATGTACACAGGAGACCACCATACTCCTGCCTTTGAAGAAAATGAGTCTTACTGAACCTATAATTTTTCATTTTCGCAATTTTATCCTCTGTTCCGTGCAGTCACCACAGACAGTGACATTTCCCCAATGCAAGTTGGCCTGGGTTGATGCTGAAGCATATCCCCATTCGTCTGTTTAGCTCAGAAATGAGTTTTGCACCTTTAAAACTGGAGCTGAGAGTGAAGGGGGGAGCAGGAGAAGCGGTGGGATGTCTGAGGCGGTTGTTTGCAAAACATAAAGATGAGAGTTTCCAGCTTTCCCTCACACACGGCCTGTGCTGTCTGCAGAGCGGACGGCGGGAGAGAGCTCGCCTTCACTTTTTGGTAGTTTTTGGCTGGCTGAAACAGAGAAGTTTTCCTGACTGTGCTTTTTTTCCTTTTTCCTGGAACTGCTCGAACCTGCTCTGGACTGAAACCCAGAGGAGCACCAGGAGCTCACTCCTGTGGCCCTGGGCCCGGCCCGGGCCTGGCATTTCCCAGCACCGCAGGGACCGACCCAGCCTGAGCGAGCCGAGCTGCGACCCACGGGAGAGACTTTCTGAATTTGCCGTCTCTTTCGAGCGGCGACACGTTTTGTTGTGTAGTATTGTTCATTTGTCATGCTGGGGGGTGCTTTGCCTGTTAAACAATTTTTTCCACTTTGCTCCAAGGAAATTATTTTTTCCAAACCAGTTGGGGGGAGGGGCTGTTTGAATTTGTTTTCTAGAGGGACCCCATTCGGAGACTTCTTCCCAAATTTGCCCTAAACCAGGACACAAGTATAAGAAGACAAAGCAAGGTACCCTCAAAAAAGCACATCCTCACAACAACAAGTCTGGGGTAGACACATAGATAAAGAAACATCTGAAGGGATATAACCCTTCACCCTTTGGCATCCTCGGAGGACAAACATCATCTTGGATCCAGCTTGCAGACTGAAATTCAAGGAGGAGTGCCCAGAGAATGGTTACGATGAACTCGCAACTCACTGCTCATGGAATTACTGTTGTACATGTATCTGGGATAAAACTGAGCATAGCCCAGGCTGAAAACTGGGAAGCAATTCTGTCAAGGAAGACGTTAAATAAAGACACAGTGCTCAAAGAACTTGAACAGAAACTAAAGAAATCACAAATAAATTGTGTTTCTGTAAAACAAACTCACCCAAGGAGAAGGACTTAACCAGATTTAGTGTAGCTGGAGGATCAATCTCTTCTAATGCATTATTCTGTCACTATAGATTGCTGGATTGATCATATCCTGAGCTGAGCTTTCCTCGCCAGCGAGCCCCCAGTCTGTCCAATTGGTTCTGTGGCACACAGTCACTGAGCACTAACCAGACGTGATCGATGTCCCCTGCAGTGCAACAGCTCCTGTTTTCAGCCTGCTCCAGACTTCACAAGTGACAAATCGCTGTCAGCACCACTCTGCACCGATGGCCCGAGTGCGGCACCGCGCAGAGCGCGTCCAGCAAGGGTGGCTCAAAGGGCACACCTTCACAACGGGCTATTTGTGAACTTCCCCGGCACTCCTGCTCCAGCACAAGGAAAAGGCCTCTGCCAGAGGAGTCACGCAAGGAAGACATTATGTGGATGCTCAAGTTTTGCAGGCCCAGCTTTTTTAATGCTACTGCTCTAAAAATGTCTATTATTATAAGCGTGGTTGTTTATACTGTATCTCCAACCCATAGTCAGAACCACAAGAGAAAAATGCCTTATTACTAGAACATTTCACTGTCACATATTTCAGAAAAAAATGAAATCGGAGCTACCAGGCTGCACTTTACAACAGATATGAAGTGGTGATGATAGCGAAAAGGGAGAGGAGCAGCAAAATGGAGACAATAAAGTTGTTTAGCTTCCAAGCTGCTTCTGGACATTTTTTCCCCAGCACTCCAAACTCAATCTGCTACAGGAACTGGATCTTGGATGTGCTACAACAGGACCTTGACACGGCTTTTGCTTTGGCTGTGCTACTCAGAGGCTTGCAGTGGTTGTTATTTTGAGTAACAGAACGCAAGGGCAGGCAAGGCGGCATCTCTCCTCCAGCTGCTTGGAATCACAACGGAGCTCTTGCTGCAGCTGAAGCAGCAGTGCACTTGTGGAGAAAGGGCTTTGGTGACCTAATTGAAACATCTTCAATTTGTTGGAATCCCAAAGCCGAGTGGTTCAGAGTGACAAAGCTGGATTGATAAAGATTTTTGTCAGGAACACCTTTTTTTGTTTATTTTCTCCCTTCTTTTATCCAAGAGTGGGATAAAATGATTCTTTCAAAACACTAAGGCTTCAGTGCTATGGGACGGTTTCACTGTGGAAGTGATACTCAAAGTATCGTGAAACTTTAAGATGGGAAAAAAGGTGAGGAAAAAGTAAAAGCTTTAAGCCATATCCAAGATGAATCTATCGGTTAGTTACAAAAAACACAATTACAGAATGGTAATATTAAATGCAGTTCTCAAACAGTTCCTGTACAAGGGACACGAGAGTAGGACAGAGAACATCTCAAGAGCCAAGAACACTGTGAGTTCTTGGCTCTACCCGAGAACTCCCAGTGGAGAGCTGAGTCCCTCTGGGACAGCAGCAGCACAGCTCAGCATGATCCCATTCTGTGCTTAGCCCCAAAGCTGGTTAGGTGGATGTGGGGTTCAGGGCTTCAGACCCTGGAGATGTCTTGGTAAGAGTGACAAGGAAATGGGAACCTGTGCCTGGAAAAGTCTTAGAGAAATCTCAATCAAAAATCACTACCCAAATCAACCAGCACCCCTATAAAATCTTAAACGAGCTCTTCTAATACTGCGTTTGTATTCTTGGGTTTTAATGAGATTAATTCAATTTTGATCAATGATCAACACTGTCATGAGTTCCTCACTTGTTTTTTTCTTCCAAATGTCTTTTCAAATCCAAATCACCACAGACCCCACATCTTACTATGATAATTCAATAGATTACTTGGCCAGTCACTCATTTCATCTGCCCTCAGATGTGAGGGGTAGCACTTCAGTTATATGGCAACATACACACCACAGTGGTGAGTGGCATCATTTAAGTGGAACTAAACTTAATTAAAAAGAGCCAGCAGCAGTGCCAGGCACAGAGGAGGACCTGCAATACTGGAGCCAATGAACTCTGACTCTTACCACAGTCAAATCCATGTTTTCCAGCAACCCAGCATTGCCATGTTCCAGCCACACAATGCTGGCTTCAAGGGATGAGCTGACAGTAAACCACACAGGGGCTGAAGAGCCCAGGAAAACAGCTGCTGACTACTAATCATGTCATCATCACCAACTCCTCCTAGCATCGGCTCCAGTAATAACTACCAAAAACTTGAAAAATCAGTATAGGCAAAGTCGAATTAATTTTTGCTGTCTCCCTCCTTTCCTCAAGTGAGGAGCCCTTAGAAGCCTGCTCTGTGTCAGCTGAAACCGCTTGTGCTCCGTTCTAATTTTTGTTGAGGTCTCCAGGAACGAACTGAGATGTAAAAAGTCCAGTTGAGCAGTAACACACCGGATGGCAAAACAGCACAACTGAACAGCCTTTGTCCCTCCTAATTTGTGTGATAAGAAATGAAATTAGATCTTACATCCAATAAACATCCTATCGTATATCACATTCCTTTTTGTGAACGAGACGAAAAAATAACATCAGGATTCCTACAAAACTGCTGATGGAGAAGACTACCAAACACCACACCATTAGCTCTTGCATCTTATGTTTGCAAATAAAACATGCTGTGTAGAAGCGATTGCCTTGGAAGTTATTGGTACATTTGAATGCAAACTACCAAACCATGAAAAATGAGGCATCCATTTGCTATAAAAATAAATTAGGAGGCAATGCTTTGCTGGCAAAGCCATTTGAGTACCACAGTTCATAACTATTCATGGTACCATTAACAGATGTCTTTGCTTGTACTGTGAGCAGCCTTATGATATTGTCATATTCAGCAGTACTTTATATTTAAAGTGAGAGCAAGCAACTTTGTTTTAGAATATAATAAAACCTTGCCTGATGCAGAAATCCCCTGGGAAATTATACAATAATGTTACCTACATAACTAATTTTCTTCTTATGAAATCATGATTCCCACTACACTTTTAGAGCTATTCCAAGTATTGTTTAACATCACCATTTCCATGTTAATATCTCAATAAATCACAGAAATACAATACTTCATATGAAAAGTGAGCCGTACATTCGGGACCATAAGTTTTCCTTTCTAAATTAAAAGGGGAATGAAATTGATGCTGAATGTACTGTACGTTGTTCAAGGGTAGTAAAAGCACCCAAATGCTCCTAACAAAGCAAGGCTACACGCTGTGCACACACGTTCACACCAGATATTGTGGAATACTGCTGAACTATTTAGCTCTGTGCCAGGAGAACTGGGGAGCTGGAGAGTCAACCCACAGCACTGGTCCTTCAGAGATTACTCACAACTGAAAGCCAGCAGTTAACCCAAATGAACCTCCCACCTTGAAGGCACCTGTGAGACTGACATTTGTTCTTTTGAATGAGGATTATTTGGAAACAGTACTGGAGCAAAGGCACGCCAGAACTCTCATGCTTCTTAAAAGATGTTTAAATAAGGGTGAACAGTTTTGTGTCCTGTGTTTCAGCCACTACTACGGTACATGGGTGAACTACTCCTTTCTTAAATGTCAAACCTTGTTGTTGGCTACACTCACACCATTGCTGTGTCCACCTGTGTGTAGCTTTTATACCATTAAAATAAAGTCTTCTGTGGGCATTAAGTGCCCTCTGCCCCCTTCAGACCTTCACGAAACTCCCATTCACTGCATGCAGATTTGTAGTTAAAACTTAGTTTCTACCCTTTTTCCACAGCTCCTCGTCAATGTTCCATTCACCAATGCTGTTTTTCAGGCAGGATTCAGCTGGGAAAGGCTTCAAACAAATACGTAAAGGAAATAAGAGCTGTATATACATAAAGGAAACATTTTAAATTTGTGGAAGATGACAATCATTCATTAAGGCTTTGTTTCAGTTTTGCTTAAAATACCTTCCAGCTCCGTGTACTCTGCTGATGGTCTCTGTGCCGAGTTACACAACCTCCTAACAGCCACCTTGTAAGCTTGCAGTGAGACACCATCTTTCCCTGTCTGGACTTTTTAAATAACAACCAGAAGCCTAAGTAATAGCTGCTATTTCCACAGTAAGAAAAAGATGCTCCAATTAGTGTAATAATTATGGCGAAATGTTAGATGGGCGATTATTGCCACGGGCAGAGAGAAACACTGTGTCTTTAACCAATGTATAACGCCTAGAGATAGTGTTTGTTGCTATTTCCATAAACCATTCTGTTTATTTCCCCACAGCCATCTTCAAAATACTACAGGAGTGGGAAAGCAGCCATAAAACCCGGTCTGGTGGAGACAGGGATGGGCACAGCTGTGGGTGCCCAGGCCTGAGCCTTCCCGGAGTTCCCAACCCACAGGCAGACGGCGTCCGGATGAGGGTCCCCAGTGAGGATTCTCAGGAAAATTACAGCATTTTAGTGCCTTCTCTGACAAGCCAAGACAGTCGGCATTCTTCTCCACAAAGAGCTCTTATTCCTTGGCTGCGTAAATTCTCAGTGGCATTTTGGCAAGGAATTTTGTCCAAATGCTTTCCGGTTAACCAAGCGGGCTGTGTCAACTGGCATCAGGCTTGGCAGCTGCCTGAAAGAACCCTGAAAGCTTCACATAATTTCTCTTTCCATCAACTATTTTAAGAACTCTTCCCCCCCACATATATTTACCCCTGAGAATACTAATTAAATTATTGCATATTTTATTTGCCGGTACACTAATTACGGTGTCAAGCAAAGGCATATTGATACATACCAATGAGGGTGCCAGCCTTACTGGCTGCTTCTGTGAAGCTTCGAAAAGCCTTGATGTCATTCACACCAGCTGAGGGATTCTTTTGAAATCAGGGAAGCTTTTTTTTTGTGTGTGTTAAAACAACTTCTCACCTAGCTAGAGTATCACATCTTGTGAAAACGGCAGATTTGTGTCGGACATTGTGGTGCAGCAGGAGAAGTGGGGAACTGCGAGGCCTTTAGCAACCTGCCAACATCCTGCACCAGCCAGCCTTGTTTCCCTCTTCTCCCTCCCTGCATGCTTTTACTCCCTGCCTGGAATCAGGCTGGGTTAACTCCACCACGTGAACTGGTTCTTATTCAGTAGAGAAAGCAGCACATGCTTGATAGTTGGTTACAGGAGTGTCACAAAGCAAGAACTATAGTGCTCCCTGCACCAAAAGCCATGGGGCACAAGTAAATTTGCCTTTAAAGATCCCTAAACTTCACAAAAGGGATATCTGAGTACACATTTGACGTCAAACTTACAAGACTCACAGCATGAAACCTTAGGCATAATTGGTATGGATCCCTTATAACTTATATTTTAACAAATATCTTTAAGTAAAAAGGTAAAATACATGCTTTCACTGAAAAAAAATAAAGCACAAAAATGATGTTTTTGCTTTACACTTGAGTACCACAAGTGAAACCTGATCAGAAAAACCACACCCTGCTTCCAGGTTTATTTTCATTTCCCATGGACATGGTCTGTAACACTATGACTATGTAGCTATATCATCCAATTCATCAGAAGTAAACTTTTTTCAAAAAGAATTTCCTGGTGAATATAGTCCAAGGAACAACTGTTATCTGAGGAAAAGAGACTACACCAGAACCCAGGTGCTTTTTTTTTTTACATTAACTTTCATCTTCTTACGTGCTTCAAGACCACCAAAAAAAGCTATGGAACAGGAAAACCAAACTAAGTCATTAACCTCAGGTGGTAAGAGTAGAAAATAAGTAGAAAGAAGATTCAGGCAGATTACTCAGATGTGCAAATAAGTATTTACACTTGACACCAAAATTACTCAGGATTAGAGATGCAAAAAACATGCCAAAAATAGGATATATTTGAGGCAGGATGAGAACTTTTACACTCAAGTCAAGCAAATGCCACGCTTGATATTAAAACGAATGTAAAAACATTAAACTGTTATTTTTTTACTCCAAACTTATAGCCTCAAATCCCAGTTTCTACTCACTTCTAGGGACCAGGAAGTCTTTTCCCACTGGCTGTTTTCCCCATATTATTTTTGTTTTCCTTCTGCCATTTTACCTACACTTGGGCAGGTCTATCACTTCGTAATACCCCAAAATTTCATCTTGACTTCTCCAGTCCTTCCTTAACACACACCTGAGGCCAGCAACCAGGAGCCACACTGGCTGGTTTGCCTATTTAGGGGAATTATTTCACCTTCGTATCTTTTCGCCTCTCTGACTGCTCCATTTTCTGGCAGCTCTATGTCCCAGCACACAGACATCATTCACAGAAAGCCTTTTGTTGATCATCTGAATTAAACAAGCAGATATTTTGCCACTCACTACATTTGTAGCCTGATTAAAAAACCCAGCAGGTTAAGAGCTCACCAACCTCTTCCTGGAGCCAGGAAAACCACACTCTGTCAGACAAATCAAGTAGCCAAGGCAACACTCCTCTCCAAGAGCACATTGCAACACCACTCTTCAAAGCCAGAAAGAAATGAAACCGAGAACCATAAATAGCTTTTACACACCTGATACTTGTATGAGTCATTGAAAAGCTACAGCTGGCTCCAATTCTGTAGTGTTTAGAAAAATCAAAGTGAAACGAGAGACAGCAGGAAGTCATTGTAGAAACTGAGGGTAAAAGAAGCGTTACTCTGAAGTAACCTTCCCATGAGCTCGTCGTGCTCCCTCTCGCCCGGGAGAGGCATTAATGACGTGTTCCATGTGCACCTGTCTTTGATGACCACAGGGATTTGGAAGCTGTTCTGCCCACTAAATTTCTGCTGCTTTTTATTAGAACAAATTCACACTTGTGCCAAACAAGAAGCACTCACCTGTCCACCAGCTTTTTCCAAGGTGAAATCTAAGTTGAACAGGAGATACGTGCACTGTGGGGAGCTAGCCCTTCCTCTGGAGCAGTGCACTGTACAGAGAGAGAGCAGGAGAGACTGGAAAAGGGAAAAGCAAGGCAGAAAATGGAAGAGAAAGGTTATTTCCTCTTCCCTTTCTATAGACATGCTTTAGGTCTCTATTGATACGAAATTTCCTGTAGCCTCTAGAGGAATGTTTCTTACAATTTTTCCCTACCTCCAAACTTCAGAGCCATGGCACATCACATTGATAAATATCTATGCAACATGGAAGTGAGGAGTAATAATGAAATTGTAACACATTAATCTGGATCTAATAGAAGACGGTAGTGTAAATCTGCTTCATAAACATACCCTAGGGCCAACCACAACCCCCAAATTGGTTTAAATTACTATGTGCCATTTTGTAAACACAATTATCAGCCTTTATTTCAGTTGTTATATTGGTTGAACAGGCAAATTTAGCAATTAATCATTGGTGTGCCATAACATTCTGGAAATCATTGCTACAGATCTGCTCTTGACTGACGGTATAAGAAATCGTTTCCTCTGTAATCAACATGAAAGATTAACCAAAACATGTCCATCTACTATGTTATGCCTCCTGTAGGGGAGAAAAATCTAACATCATGGCCTTTTACGTTGCTATTCAGGTGTTAACTGAGCTTCTAAATAAACTTTTCAACAGGGGTCAGAACATTTTGCTCCGATAAATCTGAGGTTATAATCGTGCATGATCTGAAATCTTAGCGTTCTACGTTCAGCAGCTTGGAATTCCTTTCAATCATGACACCCATGGAAATGGATACCGATTTGGATGATACCCATCCAAATTCTATTTATTACTATAGCTGTAGAGGTGTCTAGTTATGCTGGCACCAATTTTTGCTGTCTCTTCACCTTTCAAATTCTTTGAAGACCTCTAAATCAGGGCTGGTGTTTTTGTATTAAGAACAAAAGAGATGCAAAGTTGCTGCAAATAATCGAAAACTTCACTCTACTGCTGTTGTATCCAGGTCCTTCTGAGGCTTAAAATTTATCAGTAGTAGTTGATTGAACATTTATTACATCACTCACGTCAGAATGCAGCATTCCAAGCTCTGCTGGTATTTCCTTGCCAGATCTTAGGTTTTAGGGCTTTATTACTCCATTATCTTGTATCTCACTGAACTCATTTATAGTAATAGGGGTTTATGTCTGAAACTTAATTAGTTCAATTTTTATTGATAGCACTTACTAGCAGGCCCCCAGTTTCTACTCTACAGCTGGTGGATAAAGAAAATACACCCTGGGAACTTCAAAGAGAAAACATTTTTAAAACAAAATTCTATCTAACGGCATAAAAAAATAATCAGAATAT
>WAAG01047122.1:1299-18241 GCA_013390105.1 Tichodroma muraria
ACTACTTAAGCTACATTTCACAATCTGTACAAGGAAGCAAGTCTTTCTACAGTGAGCCAACTCCTCACAGTGCATGTACAACAGGGCAAACGAAGGCACCTGTAGCACAAACATAAGAGATGGATTATGCATGGATAAAAGTGACAGAATAACAAAATGTGTGAATAAAAACAGGATCTTGAAATAGAAAAAAAAAAAATAAAGCAAAATTAGAAGAGGGTGAAAAACCCTCAGGGAAAGCAATGAAAAACCCATCCAAGACAAGATAAAGCATAAGAGAAAGAATAATCAATCCTCCACTGTTGAAGCTATGCTACTGAGTGTAAGCCACACAGCCAAGCCAGACATTTGGGTGACCATGCTTGTGTTGTCCAATGGAGGGTCTGCTGTGCTGGGCTCTGACTGCCCCTGCTCCACAGCCTGCATTTCATCTTCAGTAGGGCAACAGTCTGAAAAGCAGCCAAGGAAAAATGAGCTGCTGTCTAACAGGCACAATGGGGTGAAGACGCTAGCCTTTGGGACTAGTAATCTCATTTAGATTCCCACAGGAATCTTAGCCCTCTATTTTAATTGAAAAGAAGAAACCAAGTTATGTTGTCCACCTGGTTCTGCTGGTTTGTGCAATTCACACAGGGATAATATAATGGAAACTGATACTGTATTTTTCAGCAAATTTCTTGCTCATTAAAATTACATATTTGCGCAAGTGGAAATGATAGAGTTCAGGTTTGTTTTCTCTTATTCATGATTCATCTATAAGTACATAAATAAATCAGGTAGTCACAGGAGACCATCAGAGCTACCAGAAGCAGTTATTCAGGAGAGTTTCCTAGTCTGGGCTAGTGAAGAAAAAAGTTGCAAAACTAGGTGACAAGAAGGGGAAATCCCACAAAACATCAAAGTTCCCAGCTAGCAGTAAGTTGCAAACACTATACCATTACTCTCTAAAAATTAACATTGCCTGACAGACCATATATTGTGTCAGAAAGAATTGTCTAAGCAATCACAACAGGCTTTGCTTTGTTAAAAATAGCTTGTCCCTANACTCAGGGGAAGCTTCAGCCACGTTAAGCCCTCTGAGACAATGGAAAAGGCACATTTTTCCCCAGTGCCCCATGAAAATCTTGTCTTGACAAACTGCAACCAAAAGTATTATTGTGCCTTAAGTCTCTGTGGAAGCCTCTGTTTGCTACAAGTTGTATTTCATCAGACTGCTGGCTGAGAGTCAGCCGTGCCATCTCCTCACCTCATCACGCGCCTCCTGGGCAGTGTGAGAGGGACAATGAGCTGTTTATGACCAGCTCTCCATGCTGTCTGAGGGGAGCTGAGTGGGAGTTCAGGTGAATGGACACAAATAGCAGCTACTTCACCTAGAGTCTATCCAAGAACTGTGCACCATATGTATACATTGAGGATACACGAGGGATACCCTGTGGAGGAGTGGATGCCAGAGCAACACATACTGCAATGCTCCATTGTCTCACCATAATGTCTCAGCACAGAAACCTCCTGGGATGCCCCTTCCCCTGCACAAATGGCTGGAGAGAGATCTCCATGCTTCCTAATTTACATACCATTTAGAGACCCTTTGAGCAACTCATGCATTCATTGAGCAGACAAAACAAATCTGTGCCTCTAAAATGGCTTTTACTCATATATGCCACTTTCTCCTTGATTCTTTTTCTCCCTGGTTCATCAGTTCTGTGGGTTTCTTACAACAAGTGGACATGCAACTGGATTTGGAGTAGAAATATACTTGACAGCTATGTGTCCTTCACAGCCATAAAATTATCTTCTCCTGGACTATTACTTGGTCTCCCCCACTCTATGGAAAAAAAAAAAGAGAGGGAGAACACCCATGCATGCAGATGACAAAGGAAGGATGAGGCTTAGGAACAGAAAGTAACAGGTGGAGGAAAAGAAAATCAGAGAGAGAAGAAATTTGATTCACTGAGTTGCATTTAAAAGAATGATTATGTCACTGGTCACTTCCAGGTCTCTATCTTTTCTCAAACCTATGAGATCAGTAGAAGTTATGTATGCATATAAAGACTGGAAGTTTTGAAAGTCCTTGTTAGTTATCCATTCAGATAACTAATCCAGAAAAAGACATTATAGTATACAAAGAATAACATTCATCGTAAAAGTTGATGGAAAACATTTCCTGTGGAAAAAAGAAGACAAGAGAAGATGTTTACTTACGCATCCATAGAGCTGTTGACTTGAAAACAACAGATTAATTTTATACTGTAATAGTAAATCTAAGCTTGTGGACATTTTATGATGGTTATATATTGTGTCTGTGCATTGTCCTATCCACAATTCTGTTTAAAATTGATTGTACAGAATAGTCTGGTTCACCAAATAAAAACGTAACATGCATCTCATATGGAGACAGTAGATTTTGTTTTTTTGATAAGAGACGAAAAAGTTAAAGGCATTCTGATCCCCTGTTGAGGACCAAGCATTTTGGAAGAGCATCTTTTTAAAAGTCAACAATACTGTCAAAAACACTAAAGGAAACAAATATACATGAAGGGAACAATGGCTAAAACCAAAAATAACTATCACTTTTTATTCAATTATTTTTTTTTTTAACCAGTAGAGAGAGAATGATATGTTTAAAAAGTCCCAAGATCCATATCATGTGTCTGCTAGATTTTCTATACTGAGTTCTGAGATGCCATGACAGTCTCTGGTGTTGTATCTGAGGTGGCACCACAAGACTCAGGAGCATCCCTTTGGGAAACCAGGGCTACTGGCCCAGATATGAGGAGCCTGTGGCAATGCCCCAATGTTGCCTCAGCAGTGATGAATCCTCAGTCAGCTCAGTGTAATGGATTACCTGAAGGCTTTCTCATGCAACGACACAACACGGCTCGATCACACTCTGTACTGCTCGAGAGTTCTGCAGTTCTTCTGTATTTAAAAGGTGTCTATAAACAGAGATGGGTAGAATGTAGTATCTATAGCTGCTGCCTAAAATTTGGCTCAAGCTGTTTCCCAGCTACATTCATTTCCACCTCTCTGCCTTCTAATGTAAGGATCTAAGCCATGTTTGGCTTTGGACACAAACCTCCCTAATAGCTAAGAATGAAACCATTCTCTGAAAGGTAGCAAATGTGGACGTTGATTGGCAAAGGCAGGTCAGACACCTTCCAGTGCCTGGAAAGCAGTCAAAACATTCCTGATTCTAAATAGGACCCAGTAAGTCCTGCTGTGTTGACAACATGACCGATTTCCCATTCTCACACTAATAAACTATGTACATGAGCATTATTTATTCATACAAGAGGAGAACATTTTGTCAACTGCTTAGACTGTGTGAGGGAGCAGAATTCTGACAAATATTTGATGTTCAGGTGTAGAGTTTGAGAGTTTTTTCGCACAACTTTCTGCTCCCCAGAAGGAAGCAGACTATTAGATTCTCACATAAGCTTTTACCTACTCAAAATTATTCTAAGAATTCAGATCAATTGTTTGGTTTTCTTTTTGAATTTGACATGATTGCAAACTGAAATTTCTCTCCCACAGAAGAATTTTATACTCCTCCTGAATTCAGACCATTTATCTAAACAACAAAGTTCTGGTAAAATTTCTGTCTCTGAAAAAAACTTAACATCTGAGACTTTCTCCACTTCTGTATTGAAACAGAGAAAAGAAGATTTTTGGGAGAGAAAATTCGATTTTTTATAACTTCAGATTTTAATCGATAATACAATTGGGCAATGATATCCACCTAAGGCACTGGAGGGCAGGCGAAAATGTGGCAGTCAACAAACACCCAAGGAGTTTAGATTTGCTCAAGAGAAAAAGATGACAATTCAGAAAAAATATCCACTGAAAATTATATGGTTTAATCCAGCTTTAAACTTGCCCTCTTTAATTATAATGTAATATTTATTGATGGGTCTTTATTCCGTTAAATGTAGATAACTTTCCTTGGGTTTGCATGGTAAGGTTTTGCTAGCAGGGAATGGGGGCAGGGTACAGAGGGAGCTCCTGTGAGAAATTGCTAGAAGCTCCAAGTATATTCAACAGAGCCAGTGCCAGCCAGCTCCAAGGGAGACCCACCACTAGCCAAGGTCAAGCCCATCAGTGACAGTGGTAGCACCTTTAGAATATCATGGTTAAGAAGGAAGGAAAAAATGTTAAGAAAAGGCAGAAGCAAACTGCAATCAGAGAACAGAGGATTGAGAATATGCAAAAGAAACAACTTTGCACACACCAAGGTCAGTGAAGAAGAAGGGGCAGGAGGAGCTCCAGGCCCTGGAGCTGAGATTCCCTGCAGCCTCTGATGCAGACCATGGTGAGACAGGATGTGCCCCTGCAGCCCATGGGGGTTCATGATGGAACCAATATTCCCCTGCAGCCCGTGGAGCAACTCCACGCCTGAGCAGGTGGGTGCTCAAAGGAGACTGTGGCCCCATGAGAAGTCCACATTGCAGCAGGATCCTGGCAGGACAAGTGGAGAGAGGAGCCCACACTGGAGCAGGTTTGCTGGAAGGACTTGTGACCCAACAGGGGACGCACACTGGAGTAGTTTGTGAAGAATTGCAGGCTGTGGGAAGGACTGACTCTGGAGAAGTTCATGGGGAACTGTCTCTGGTGGGATAGACCCCACTCTGGAGCAGGGGAAGGGTGTGAAGAGTCCTTCACCTGAGAAGGAAGCAGCAGCAGTGACAAACTGGCTGTAACCCCCATTCCCATCCATCTGTGCTTCTGTAGGGAAGAAGGTAGAAAGCTTGGGAATAAAGTTAAGCCTGTAAAGGAGAGAGGGGTAGGGATAAGGTGTTTTTTTTTAAGATTTGGTTTAACTTCTCATTATCCTGTTCTGATTTGCTTGGCAATAAATTCAGCTAATTTCTGCAATGTGAGCCTGCTTTGCCCATGAAAATAATTGGTGAGTGATCCTTTCCTGTCCTTATCTCGACCCAAGAGCCTTTCGTGGTATATTTTCTCACCCCTGGCTAGATGAGGAGGGGTGTGATGGAGCAGCTTTGGTGGGTACTTGATGTCCAGCCAGGGTCAGCCCATCATATAATGTAGGAAATAAAATTTACGATGAAAACACAGAAAGATCAACAAAACTAGGTGAAAGAAATCCAACTGGTGATTGAAATTCACCTCAGATATGATGCTTCTTTGTAGGTTTGACTATATGGGCAATAATTCTGATTTTTCAGTAACAGTCACTTCATGTCCAAACCTTCTCCTCCATATTTCTGGACTACGGATTCCCCTGAGAAGCTTTCCCTAATTTGTCTCCAAACCTACTGCCACAACAGTTTATTCAAGGTCCATGATGGTGAAGTACAGAGCCATTTGTCTACAGCTCCTCTCACAAAGCCCTACCGTGGGCCTCAGCTGGTGTGAAGTGCAAACATTAGGCTACCAAGTAATATTAACTTTAGGGAAATAGCCACCCTTGCAAGGTAAAGTGCAACAAGGCACAAAGTACACATGTCAAAAGTTCATGAAAAAAAAGTGAGAAAAACATCACCATTTCAGAATATAAACTTTCAAATGACCCTTTATTGAGAGAAGAATAGAAAACTATTATGTTTGGCTTGTTATCCCCTTTCTTCTCACAAAGCACATTGGATGTTGGATCATGTTTGATTCAGCAAAGTTTGCACCTACTGAACAGACTTCATCATTTATTATGGAGCTTACACATCTATTCATCTACAGAAGACATTTTGTGTTCCGCACTTTGTGTTTGCTTTCTCAATGCATTTCATGTAGATGTGTTTGAGAGAATTTTCTGTGATCTTCTTAAAATGTGTGTGTATAGATGTGCATGTTATGTTCTGCCATGTGATTTCTACCTTCTTTTATAGCCATTTTATAAAAATAATATTGAATGCTGATCAAAAAACATCATGCACAAAAACACACTTCTTGTTCTAAAATCAGAGGTAAAAGACACTGCCTTATTAGAAAAGGAAGAAATACAGAAAATGAAGCATGTCCATTTAGAAGAGGGATCAGAACTGAATCTTATTTTCTAAGTAGCCAAGAAAACAAATCATATAAGAATTCAGACCTCTGACCACCTCTGAAGGGGAAAGCTAATGGAAACAGCACCTCACTGGGGACATTACTGCATATCATCATGTAAGAGTGACCCTGAGGGAAATGAAACTGAAGACAAATGGAGCTGGATGCGAGGGAGGTGGAACTGTTCTCATTTCTGAATGCAGCAGAATAGTCTAATTGGATATACAGCACGGCAAAATGAATAAATACCAGAGGAAAAATATTTTCAAGCTTTGTAAAGGAATGATATGCAGATTGACAAAAAGGCAAAGTCCTGTATTTCTAGCCATTTTTGATAAATGCAGGATACATAATGACTTAGTCAGAGAAGGAAAATTTAGAGAAGCCCAGCATTTGAAGGGGCTGTGCATATTGCCTTGCAAGCAACAGGCCATGGAGAGCTGAGCATCCAAAATCCATTAAAAAGTTTCTACAGAACCCTAAATTTTGCAGATGTACAAGAATTTCAGACACATTTTTTTTCTTTTTTCTGAAGTGGTTGGTTGTTTTAATCCATACTTTTCTGTGCATGAAGGTTGTGCACCTTGTGTGTACTGCTGGTACTCACACTGCTGTGCGTTATGTAAGAAAGGTGCTCAGCTGTGAGGCTGGTACCTGCTTGCAAGCTGTCACACAGCCTCTGCCACCAGAGCCAGCTCTGGCCAGTGCTCTCACACTGCCGGTGCTGGTCAGCTGTGGAAGGGGAATAGGAGGAAGAGGAAGAAATGCAGTGTGGCTGGGGAAAGATTAGGAAGCTGATGACTGTCCTCCTGCTGCTGGGAGAGCGTTGATGAGAGGCTGAGGAGCAGGAGGTGGAATGAGGCATAGGTCTGGTACAAAGTCAGTGCTGGCAGCCACCAGTTGCTGCCAGGAGCCCTGGCCACAGCTAATGCCAAGAGCTTCAGCTGCCATCCCTGCCGTCAGCAAGGGCTGCCGCAGCAAGCAGTACCCAAAGGAAGACCTGTTTGGAAACCCCTGATTCATGTAATATGTATTTCCATTTGATGTTTCCAGGCTGCATTCAGAACCAAGTACTTTCACTGCAAAAGCACCAAAATTCTATAATGAAAAGCAAGTACTCTTTGATCGGCTTTGCAGTGCAAGCTTTAAATGCTGTAAGTACCAGAGACTCTTCCCACCGAATTTAAATGCATCCTTATTTCTCACTCCAGCAGAGTCCCGGGCCACAGGTGGCCAAATGGCAGGGTGGACCCCTGCCTGCAGATGATGGCAGTGTACATGCTCCTGAGGCACCATCGGCAGCCCTGCTTGCAGTTACACAAGGAGAGACTGTGGAACTGCTGGGCTACCATGGTAGTTTTCCTCTAAAAATGTTTTTAGCTGCTTTGTAGCCAGTGCAGGCACAGGGACCACTGAGGGCTTCATTTGTTGGCAGCACTGAGCTGCTCTGACTGTGCATGTACTTTTAACCAGAAGGTCTGCCTCTCAGTCTCAACAGCAAACTGTGCTAGTTGTGCTACCAGTGAGGTCAGTGTGGCTATGCCAGACAATGAGTGGATTTGCATCCCTTCACTAGTCAGCAAAGATTTCTAGAAGATGATTTGGGCCCATCTATTGCCCATATGATCATTTTTACCTACGTGGACTACATTTTTACCTCTTATAACATGTCATAATGGGCTCTCACCCTAAAACTTCTGATATTCATGGAGTGTTTCAAGCCCACACAGACAAGATGGGATGGAAGTATCACTTTTGTTCACCTGTGAAGCTTGTATCTCACCACTGGATAAATCTCTGATGCTCTCTCTGCTGTCTGGTCCCTTCCTAGGGCATATAGAACCTGAAGCTGGCACCTCTGTGGAATGGCAGAGCTGGCACACTAGTTTTGTGTGTAGGTGGTAAAATGGTTTCCTCCTTGGTCCTGTGTTAAGTGCTTGCTGAATGAGTTTGACTCCACAGACTCAAGGACAGCCAGCTCAGGTTGTTTCCTCCAACACTAATACGTAAACAAGTTATTCACTTGGTATTTTTCAGTTAATGTTATTCAGAGAGAGTAAAATGCTGTAGAGCATTCATTCTGGTTCCAGTTGTGGAAATGGAGCATGTATAATTACCAATGTGGGTAGCAGTGCATCTCGTAGCCTTACTTATGCCAGTGAAGGATATTATCTCATTATATCAGCTTAGCAGTCTTCTTTCCCTGGAATTCAAAATAAGCAAGGCTCATAAAAGAATGATAAAACAACTAATTATAAGGGACATTATTTTAAAACCTGAATAGTAGTCAAAATCCATTAATGGACTATTTTACATGATTAAACTACTTTCAAGAAAGTATCTAGGGTTTTTCAGCATAAACATTTCTACATTGAAAATGTAACTTGAACCTAATTCTATGGTCAGCTATTTTTTGAATAATATGTGCTTTCATTTATGACAGGGCAAAGATGAGTGAAATTTTTAACTTCATTATATCTATCATCCAAAGTAATTTAGAAGATAGTCCTGCTACATGGAGACTTCTGTACTACAGTGCTAATAATGACTAATGTCTGTGAAAACAGAAAATAGAGCTGCTAGCAAAGGCTTGTTTTAGCATATGTTTTAGGATTTTTATTTGAATAGAAAGTGCTGTTCTAGTTCAAAGATAAAATACTTCTGGACCTTCAGAAATTTGTTGGGTGCATTTTTTAGGTTACTATACAAAGAAGCTTTGGTTTTGCCCTTGGTCCTTCAACCCAACTGAACCTCGAGCTGAACTATGTTCTTTTCTTCTTGCTGATCAGCTCCAGGAAGAAAGGTTCTGCAAGGCTGAGCCCATCTTTTGTTAAATCTGGAAAACTTTTCAATAAACACTCAGTTGCAAGTGGAACTGTGCTACCCATCCCCTAGAAGTATGGGAGCCAAAGAATCCTGCCATTGGATAACCAAAGGGAAGAGAGGTTGCTGCTGGGGCACAACAGAGGAGGATATGGACATCAGCCAGTTACGGTAAGAGACAACTTACTTAGGAGCAGTTCTGTTCTTCACATAGCTGCAAGGGTGAGAGATCTCTTTCCAATTTTGTAATTTCTTTTCTGGATGACTGGTTTTCTTGGGACAAGGAAAAGGTGAAACATTTTGATGAACCCATTGATTCACCTTGCTTGGCAAGAAAAACATCCTGTATTTTGCACTGTGCAGTTCATATAAACAAAAGTATTTGACAGAGTGAAAATTACAATGTTTGAGCAAAGATATGGGGTGTATGCAATAGCAGAAAAACACAGATGCCCATTTGTCCCAGAATTAATTCAGTGCCGTAAATATTTGTAACTCACTATGCCCCGTTTCCATTTCTTGTATAAAATACAGGAACTCTGCTACGTATGACAATACAGGTACCACTGGTGCTGGACTGAGCAAGCCACATACACTCCTTTTAGAGGAGACTCTTTGTAAGCTGCAGGGTAGTCCTGCTGGTGGAATCTGATCCGGTTCAAGATGACTGACTTATGGACTTAGAGATGATGGGAGCTGTTGTCAGAGTTGTCAAATTCCTGGCACGGGTCTCATGGCTCAAGAAGAGCCTTTCCTGACATGTGTGCCGTGCATATATCCATCCCACTGTACAATAATCTTTTGAGACCCTATTTACAGCAGGAAATGCTTGAAAGACTGTTATTTGAAACTGAACTAGCTGAAACTGGTAACTGAACTCTTTCCTGGCAAGAAGAACGCACCTGTTAAATCAGCACCCTGGTCCATATACATACATCAGTAACTGGTTAACAAAACCCAGTTCCAGAAACAATGCTGCAGAGTGTAGAGCTTTGTTAATGGGTTTGGTAGGAGGACCAATAAAGTTCATTGTTGAGTTTAGCTACAAATGGCTTCCTTTGTGCTGCAGCTTTTTACATCAGCTTTTAACTAGACCTACCAGTTGTACTAGCCAGACTGAGGGCATGATCTTCCCAGAGACACTGATTCCCATGAAATGAAAAATGGGCTTCTGAAACATCTAGGTCTGCCCTTGGGCTTCTGAAAGGGAGCTCTTTGCTTGGAAGATTTCTGTGTCCTCTCTTCCAGGAAAGGAACAGAAGAAAATCAAGTCAGAGTGAACANGATTTTTAAGGCTCACTGTTTTTATGACAAATAAACAAACCACCTACCACTCTGAGTGGGCAGATGGGTCACTCTGGCCGTACCAGCCCAGCTCACTGATTCATGTCAGCTCTACCTCCAAGGGCTTCAGCCCTGGGTAGTACTTGCATCTTCACACACTCAGAGAAGAGCATGGGGCAACTGGGCTGCTCCTGCAGAGCAGGGACTGACAGCAGCCCTCATGGGATGGATTCATGGGCTACAAGCTCAGAAGGTAGGAAGCAGCTGGGGAAGAGACAGAATCATTCCCAAAAGGCAGTTTTTGAGTGAGAATCTTTTGTGCATATGACCATCAACTAACAAGAGCACCATTTGAAACTGACTGTGCTGAAGAAAAGCAAGCTCTTGGAACAGGCACAAATTATTAAACAGTTACTCTTGATCCAGGAACAGGCAAATTTCACTTTTCCCAGTGAGGGGGAAGAATCTTGCTCAGAGGCAGAGCTACCTCTATGGGAAGGTGTTGAGGAGGAGCTGCAGCAACGGTAAAAGAAGCTAATCTTTCCCCCTAGATTTGGAGAAACACACAGTGAAAACGGGTGAATATCCATGTAGTTACATCCCAAGGGCAACTGAGCAAATTCCCGTTCTCTTTCCTCATTTGCATGATTTTGCCTTGGCTACGGTGAAATGTCCGCAGCAGCAGCAGCAGCAGCAGCAGCAGCAGCAGCAGCAGCAGCAGCAGCAGCAGCCCGTCTGCAGGCCCAGGTGAGCGCCAGCCCCCGCGGCCCGGGCCCGGCGCTGCGCTTTCCCCGGCCGCCAGTGGAGGGAGGCTGCTGCAGGTCCCTCCGCCCCGGCGGACCGCAGGCTCCGGCCCCGGAGCGTCCCTCCACAACGTCTGGGCTGCCCAGATAAAAAAACCAAGGGCAAAGTAGGACAGAAAGCATCCTTCAGAATTAAAGCCGCTGGAGGAGACCAGGTCAAGCCGCAGACGGGGGAGCAGAAGAGAGGCAGGAAAGAATTTGGGGGCAATAACCAGAGCACTCGATCACTCCGAAACCAGTGACAGCAGGGCACCCGCGGACAGCTCCGCCTGAAGCCGCGCCGTTTGCGCGGGTTCCCTGGCTGCCGTGCTCATGCACTGGATGCGTCGGCCCTGGGCTGGGTGTCCCTGCTGGGCACCCAGGGCCAACCAGGAAGGGCCGGGGTTCCTATCAGCCCTCCTATAACCTGCCCTCGAGTTTTGCTGTGAAAACAAAAGCAAAACAAACAATTCCATTCTCCCCGGCACGAAAATAAAGCTCGGGCACCACACGGGCTGGTCGAAAGGACTCCATTGTCGTTTTTAAATGAGATATCTTTGCAACCGCTAGCCCTTCCCCGAGCCAGCGGGGAGCCGCCCGTATCCCTGGAAGCGAGAGGTAGCGGGGGACAAAAGGCAAACTCCGAAGTGACATTGAAAATAAAAGGGAGCTTTGGTTACCCCCAGGGTAAGGTCGAGGGGGAAAGGTCGCCTGTCCACCAGGGCGCATACTCCCGGCGGGCGCGGGGAAGCGCCCCCGGGCTCGGCCCTGCGCGCTGTCCGCGCAGCCCCGAGGGCGCGGGAGGGCGCGGAGCCGCCGCCCCGCAGCACGCACAGGGCAGGCTGCAGCTCCCCGGGGCCCCCGGCGGGGCGGTCCGGAGGCACGGGGAGGGCTTCGAGACCAAACCGGCGGGCAGTGATCAACGAGCCCCGCGCCGCCCGCCGCCGCCAGCCACGCTGGAACCGAAAAGGTCTGCGGTAAATCAAACTGCCGGGGGGGACACCCGCCCGCCCCTCCGCTCTGCACCCACAGGCACGTCCGTGTCCGTCGCCTCCTCGTCCAACCCCACCCGGGAGCCGAGAGCCCCTTTTCCCGGCGCCGGCGCGGCCCCAGGCCTGGGCGAGGGAAGAGGAAGGGAGGGCGGAGAGGTGACCCACTCAAAAGCTGAGTTCCTTTTTGAAACACTTAAGAGACGGCAGGGTTGAGGACTGTGAATGTATGCGTAAATATATACTCATGCATACCCACTGCCGGAGGTATGCACCCCCACTCCTGGATGTGTGTGTAGGCATGTCTGGGAACACACACAAAAGCGCTTAACTCCTAAAACAGCTCATGTAATATACTAATAGCTACACCCAAAAGCAGATAAATAGATAGATCCCGGTGGGGTTCTGTTTGTAGGCATATACCGATTAAAAGTATTTTATATCTAAATAAAACGTGCTTATTTTTTTGACTATCTCTACAGGGTAACTTTTTGCAAATCGTCTCAACAACCACCTCCACGTAATCCTCCACATAATCACCTCTGTCTTAGGTGTATCAGAAACGCTTCAGGGCAACAATAAGTCCTGTATGTGTGTACTGACTGTTGCGGCAGTGACAGTCTACCGACGCTAAGAAAACCAGATGTGGAGGGATTATATTAACTCCTGCTAATATCGGATGAGGCGGTCAGACAGTAGTTCACATACCGGGGCGAGACGGCTGCGGCACCCATGCCTACAACCAGCCCTTTCCCGCGGGTCCTCACCCCGGGCAGCCGCGGAGGGGCGCGGTGTGGCTGGCGGGCCGAGGCGTGACCCGGGGCCCCGCCGCCCCCGCCCTGCCACGGAGGCCCTCCGCCCGCCGCCGCGGCTCCGGGAGCCCTGCCCGGGCACCCCGTACCTGGCCCCACCCTGGCCCTCTTGGCCGGGAACGGCCCGGCGAAGGAAAGGACGGGGAGGGTGTCGAGGACTAGGGCAGGAGGGCTCAGCCGTCCTCCAGCAACTGGGGAAGGAGGGAAAAGAGCTGAGCGGAGGCAACGCTGCCCTCGCTCGCACAGAACTTTGCGAGTGGGGCCGTCAGGGACCGGTGGCGAAGGGGCCCCGAGAGCCCCCAGCTGCGAGATGCTCCACGCCCTGGGTAGCTGGAGGAGCAACTGTGCGTGCTCTGCGGAGGGGTGAGGATTTTCGCTTTAGCCTTTGATGGTGTCGCTGGTTGCCTTAGGTTCTCACGCCAGGGGGAGAGGTTTCGACCGGCGTGTTGAGGGGTTTCTCCCACCCTAACGAGATAACCAGGGCAGGGGGGCTTTTCCACGGCGAGGAATTGTCCCCATGAGCCGCAACAGGCGTTTCCCCCCATACACACCCAGAGCTCTCCGTGCCTAGGTTGCGCTCGCAGGGTGCGTCCCTGGGAGGACTCCAGCCCTCTTACACGCCCAAGCATGTGCTTTCCAGGCGGGGAGCGGTTCCCAGCGCCCTGCCCGCGGCCGGCGGAGACACAAGTCCGCCCTACACGATCACTACAGAAACCTCCGCTCCCGGCGTAGGTGTGCTGGTTATTCTGGGGAGCATGGGGAAACAGAGGGTGTACTACGCCGACGTGCACAAGCAATCAGATGGAGTTTCTATGAGCTCGCTCAGGGTGGGTCGAGAGGGGAGAGTTGCGGCAATCTGCCTCGGTGGTGCCATTTTCCCAGGAGGTCATTTACATCTCTCTATGGATGTTTTAGACTTATACTGATGATCAGAAGCTAAGAAAGAGCTCTGTCACAGATCTGCTCTTGCCACCTCTAACTCGGACCTCTCTAGGAGCGGCTGGCCCTGCCGCAGAGCGCTGCTCCCGCGGCAGGGCGGGCTGTACGGCTGCGGGCAGGGCAGCGGGCAGGGCCGCCTCCTCGGCGCTGGAAGCGGGGGCGGCAAGGCTGGGCAGGGGGTGCAGCCAGACGTGCACCCGTGAACTGACCCAGAGGGAGCATGGAGCACCTCATGGCTTTGTATCAAAAAGTTGCACCTAGAAAGCGTCTTTCTTGTTGAGATAGAATTTGCGTGCAGTTTGCGTGGGACCCTTACCCTCTGCCCTCCGAGCCCTCCGAGCTCTGCCTGGCCGAACATATTTGATTCCCCTTGGGGAGGCACAGCAGCTCGTATAAAAAAGACATTGTTGTCTTTGGAGAGCCCTGTGCGCAGTTTCAAAAGCTGATCCTTGAGTTCCCAGCCCCCGCAATCCTGTTGATGAGGAAACGCTCTGCGGTCTTGGTGGCACCGTTTCCATTGGGATTGGCACCGTTTGATTGACAAAGTCTCCCATTCTTCCACCTCTCGAGTGTTATCAAAAGGATTGTGTGGGGTCAGAAGCTATTGAAGGGACGTCCGTGTAGCCGCATTTCTGCAAACACAGGGTGAAAACCGTGCCTTTCTCATGAAAATGCTTCCACCAGGCAGAACGCATCTCATCTTCCTTGCTCTCCTCCTTAGCATTTCTTTTTAACTCGAGTGTTTTACTAAGCAGCACCACCAGGTAAACGAACATATCGCTAAAGGCAGCCTAGGCAGGATTCTGTCGGGACGGCCACCCTCCCCGGAAGCTGGAAGAAGCCATCTCTGGCAGACCAAACTCCAGTGGAGGGTTTGAAAGAAAAGGGAGAGTGAAGGAACACGGCGCCAGCGAAGACGTTTTCTTGTCTCTTGTCCATGGTGTGACTCGCCCCGTTATAGCTCATTTGGGGCGGGAAAGCAGGTGAGGAGGCTGACCTGCTTCTTTAACACCGCGTCGATCTAGCCGGGCTAAAAAGTAGCTCGGCGTTGCTGTGCCTGTATGCACACCGGTGTACTCCTAACTCAGCCGCCAGACCTGCACAAGAGAGTTTCACCCGCTTCCCAGCAAAGGTGAACGAAGCGCTCTCGCAGTAGCTGCCCTCTACCAGACCCCACGCAGAGCCAAGGCCCGACTCGCTCGGGATAACCTAACCGAGCACTGTTCCGGAGGAGGTTTAACCTGCGCTCATTCGAGTGAGAGGATAAATAAGCTCTGGCAGGCGCAGACGGCGGGGAGTCTCTGCCGCCCGCGTGTCCAGAGCCCCGCTCCCCGCTCCCGCCGCCGGAGCTGCTGCTGGGGCCTACCCAGCTGCCCCACCTTGCTCTCTGTGGATGGGAACGGAGTCGCTGCTCCTGCCCCACAAACTGAGCGGTCACTCGCCGCTTTTCGTCTCTAATGAAAGCCGACCAAGCCTTCGTTTTGGTGGATCCTGCAGTATTGAATTTTTTTCCTTCCATCCACCCCCTTTTTTTAAAGGCTCACGAAAGAGGCATGGGGGTGGAGTGTCTGATAAATTAAAAAAAAAAAAAACAGTCACAAACCCCAAACATCCAAACCACTAAGGCAAGGTCGAGTCTTTCTCTGTGTAGGAACAAAACCAAAGACCATACTCAAAAATACGCGCAGAAAGGGGGAAAAACGGAAGGGGGGTGGCGGTAAAGAAATGTTCCAGAGATCTGGAAAGACAAGGTTGAAAGGTTTAAAAAAAAAGAGTAAAAATAAGAGGTAGAAACCAGACGCCTTTCTAGTCCAAAGTCGCCCTTCTCTGCCTGTGGTGACCCAGCAGATTCACAACCAGCCCACTTCGGGATATTCAGTCTTGAGGGAGCTAGTGCCGAAAGAAGCATCTGAGATGATGTAAGAGAGCTGGAGGCCTGATTGAAGGAAAGTTCCCCCGATTATATTTGTGTGGAAAAGCTCACCTCTTGCAGAGCTCTAAAGTGTAATCAAGACTGAGGCTTACACTTGAAGGATGTTAACTCTCATACGGGAACCTACTTTTTCCTAAACGGTTTCTTGCCTAGTGAATGAGAGCCTCCCAATTGAAGCAAAATGATCCTTATGTACTAATATCAAGCACAGCCACAAAGCGACCGGCTATTTATGCTGCCACTTTAGACAAAGATATTTAGTTATTCCCGGGTAGCAAGTGCACTTTTGCATTTTTAAGCACGAACCAGCCGAGCACAAACATATTTACAAGTGCAATTACTAAATAGTTACTTGACACTTCAAAGTCCCGGGGTTAACTGTACCTTCGCTGTAATTTTCTTAATATTCAGGTAATCGCTGTATTAAATTGTGGTTGTCAGGGCCGTAGGCCGGGGTGTGAAACACTCAGGGGAGGTTTCTCTCCTCCGCCCGGATCACCCCGAAATATAAGCTTTGGAGACACTAGGCGTTGAAAGATTTCTTCAAAGACCCGAGTGACATTATCTACTGGCTGCCTGTACGTGTGCGTGTGGCTGTGAATGGATCGCTTTTGTTTTCACACCGGATCCGAGAACAGATCCGAAAGTGCCAGAAATTGCAGTTTATTGGAAACTACGGGGAATTCATTGGCAAGGTCGTGTAGCAGATGACCGGAGAGGTCTTCTCCATCCAACTCCCCTGCTGTATAAATAACGTTAGAAAGCAGCTTCAGCTTCAGAGGGACCACGAGAGACTGTGAGAGTCTTTGCCTTTGAGAATAACAAACGACATTTTGCGCTAACCTACTTTTCATCGGTCTCTAGCCCCAGGAAAATAAATTACTGCTTGATTCAGCAAACTTGTGTTTTTCACCCCTCTCTGGGATATTAAAAAAATTAAATCCCTAGTTGAAAGGAATTTACGGGTTTAGGGAGAGAAACGATCCTTGTACTGAGTGTGTTAATAGATATAGAGAGTGTTTCCGAGATGCGAAACCCTAAGCGCTTGTTCAGCCCCAGCTGGCCGGGACATCTGACAAGCCAGTGCGGGGAGTACGGGGCATGGGGAGCTGTGGCCCGGAGAGAAAAAGCTGCCCTCCGGAGAGTTGTCCTCCCGGCGGCGGGGCTCCTTCCGGACCAAACTTAGTGAGGGAAGAGGGAGATTCTGTCCTTTGGCTTACTGGCATTCCACCCCGTTTCCCCAGCTCTCACAAAGGCTGGGCTGACAGCCTTGCCACCCGGGAGCTGTTTTAAAATCCTTTCACCCAGTCAAATGGTGGTCTTTTTGCTTTGCCTTCCATTTCCCGTCCACGATACTGCCACCCCCGAGGAAAAAAA
>WAAG01047122.1:21310-36926 GCA_013390105.1 Tichodroma muraria
CCCCCTTTTTTTTTTCTTCTTGGTGGAAAAACAACCCGGCATGTTGTCGGACCCCGGAAGGCCCCTGCCCCTCCCAGGGCCCAGATCCTGCTCCTAAAGGAGAGCTGCGCCAGAGGGTTAACGGGATACAGGATCAGTCCTCAGCGTGCAAACAGGACAAGAAAACGCGTGGGATTCACGAACTCGAGAGCAAAGGAATCGAGCCCAAATTCATTAGCCCGCTTATTTTTTGGGGGATGAGGGTGGGGGCAGGGGGCACCTCAGCGACTTCTTGCTAGAGCAAGCAAAGTATTCCGGGACTAGAAATTCAAATGCCAAAGGCACGGAGGAGAAAGAAGGTAAAAGTCTAACGCCACTAGAAAAAAATAAAATAACGAAGAACCTGCTGTCAGTATAGAACGTGAGTCCGATTTAAAGTGTCCAGTTTTAATACCTTAAGAATAAAAAGTAAGAAAAAAATTAAGAAAGATAATTTCTACCAGGTTTTCCTATGTACTTGTATTTTAAGGGAAGTACAGTCACCTTATTTATAATCAAAATAAAAAGATAGTTTATTGTGTACAACATGTAGTTTGAATTAACTTTCTTTATCAGGCTGTGTTTAATTTTCTACATATCCATATATTTAATTTTCTATATATCTGACCCCACACGCCCGCACACGGCCACGCAGGTTGCCCTGCACAGCCCACCCCACTACTCAGGCGGAGGTCAGCCTCAGGCTGCGGCTCGGTGGAACACAGACGGGCTCCGGTTGGTTGGTTTGGGTGCTGTTTTTCACGTCGCTTTGTTCTTCTAAGGGGGGTTTGTTGGTTTGTTTGTTGGGGGTTAGATTTTGCAGCCATTTCGGAAGTTTGTGAAGAAGGAGATGAGGAGAAAGTGCGTGCGCGCACGTGGGTGGGTGCGCGGAGGTGCGGCCGGGCTGAGACGCAGAGGGGCGTTTGGCAGGAAGGTAAATATCGGTAATGCAAGGCGGTTAGATGTTAACTTTCTGTAAATATACAAAGCATATGAAGCTAAACAGCTCGTATCTGACGAGCCTGAAATCCCTGTAATTATCTATTTTTAAGGTCCCAAATATCCCTTTTGTGAGTGTAACAAAATAAGAAGTATCCCCACTCTAAAAGACTTTGTAGCGTGGTTTCCTTTGCATCTGCTTCTCGGTTTCGTTTTTTTCCAAATCCATAGAGAGTGATCGCAGTTATTGAAACAGCTCTGAATTACAGAGGTGTTACGAAATAATCATATTTTTGAAATGAAAGAAAACAGGTTGCCTGGGATGGAAACAAACCAACCTCCAATTTAAGTAGCAGCTTTCGAAAGCTCCAGTTCTTTATTTATACAAGATAGCCGGTGTTAGTTGGACACCAAGTGCTGGTCTGGATGGAGAAAAAGGGAAGTACACGGAAGAAAAAAAAAAAGTATCGGATTCTTTCTGACCCCCTCCCCCTTATTTCTAACTGGAGGACATCACGTGTGTCAACAGGAATTTCGAGACCTTTCATTCTTCAGGTTACGTCCTGATTTATACAGCGACATTCTTAACTAACCCAAAGATTATTCAAAATTTTTTTTTGTTCTTCTTCTACGCAGAATATTCATTTCAGATCTATAGCATCGTGTTAAGCATGGCGGGGGGATGGGTGGGGGGCGGCAGAGTGTCTGGAGCTTAGTGCTGTTATTTCTGCTAAAAGAAGAAAGTGTTGGGGATTCCTGGTCCGTGGTGCAGAGTTGCCAGTTTCCGCTGAGGAAGCGAGAGCAGGGTTAACTTTAGGATTTTTTTTAAAATTAAGGTTAGTTTCTCCAGGACTTTATGCTGCAAGACCGAAAGGAAAGTGCTCCGGTTAGGTCGACATTTCCCCTTCATACGTAATTAATGTGCGTTCTTTCAAATCCAGGAACGTTCACAAGTGAGTAGCACTGAAAGGCATTAATAGAGCCGAGAAATATTACAGCACCCGCCCCCGAATATTGGACTTAGCTTGTTTGATAGGGATCCAGTCAGTGACTTTTCATTATAGACTTCAGGGGAAATAAAGTAATTTTATTGTGTCTCGACAACCTCATAAACACATATTTGGTGGTGGGTGTAATTACTGTAATGGATTATTATGTACACTGACTTATCTTTCTTAAACTAGATTTAGTTTCGATTAAATAAACTCGTTTCCACTTTGTCTGATGTCGGCTTAGTTTAAAGTCTGTTTACTTGTTCCACAGAAAGGTGAATTCATCTCTTTATTAAGCACTAGAGACCGAGCAAACACAGTTCAAACTGTATTTACATATCAATCAGGAGAAATGCAAACAAACTGCTCTTTAACAATTTTTATAGAGTTTTTTTATGACATTGTGATATTGCCTTTTATCATATAGGTTTTTAGTAAACTAGTTATGTCTTGATTTAGGATAAAGATATTTGGAGGAAGGGGTGTAAATACAGTTTAGTCTCCAGTCTCCCTTGAGAACGCTTCTGAGAACTAAGTTACTACATAGCTTTTTAAAATTGAAATTAAAATATGTTCTTCCGTCTAAACTCCTGCTTCTTCCAATATGCTGATTTCCAGTCTCCCAGTAATCAATGCAGAACTTGGATAATGGGATGGCAAAGGGGAGGGGCAGCATGATTCAAATCTGAAATGATGGAAGAGATGCACGTTTCCCAATATAAGTGCTTTATCCACGCTAGACCATGGGCACCCCGTATTTTGAGAGATAAAAGGATCTAGTGAAGAATGGCTATTCCCTCCCACTCCCCCACTGCCTGGCACTGCTTGTAAGTGTAGGAGAATCGCGGAGGGCATTTTTTCGTGCTGTAAATAGGAGTTCATTCTTAAGTTCCATGAAGTGTGCGTGAAGTGGCACAGCAGGCTGTGGGGGGAAAAAAAAAGGAAAAAAAAAAGAAAATACCAAACCAAAACAACAACAACCCCAAACGAAACACAAACCCAAAATAAAACCAAAAAATCCCAAACTCTAACAAAACCATATCACTACTACGGCCACAACAGCAATAGCAAAAGTCTGCTTCATATGGGCTGCTTCATATCAAAACAAGCTGTGTGTTATTGGCTTTTTTGTTTGTTTCACAGCAGTCTGTTATCAAAAGAGAAGCTCGGGAGGAAGGGCTCAGGGGAACCGGGGCCGGCAGGGCTTGCCCCGGGCTCTGCTGTGGTCCCGGTAGCAGCGGACGGGCACGGTGCGGTGTCGCTGTACCTACGGAGAGGCAAGGGATGACGAGCTGATCTAAAAGTACATTGCCTGCATCTCGGTTCAAAAGGCAGTGCAGGGCCTTAAGACGGTGTTGAAAGTGCAGATCCCAAACAATGTAATCTGAGACAGCTCTGAGATGACACCGAGAGAAGTTGCCACGGCTGGGAGGGGAGGGAAAAAAAGTATTTTAGGAGTTTTGTAGCGCAGCGCAGGTAAAGGGACCTCGCCGGGAAGGCAGCCCCCGTTCAACTTTTCCTGACCGCTGCCTTTAGCCTTTACAAAGGGGATCTAGAGTTAAAGACTGGGTGACTTCTGAAGAATTTAAGTCCTTTCATAGCCGTGTCGGGAGCAAAGCTGAGAATTTTTTTTCTGTCTGACCCGCTGTTCCTCTCGTGATCCCCATCAGGGGGGAAAAAACCCTCAAAACTCTAAGTTAATGATAATGCTGTTTATATGTATCAAATGTGTACAGACATCTGACCCAGTGCGGCTGCTCCTATGAAGTAGAGACGACTGTCCCTGGCAAAATGATGAATAATATGAAATTACTTTTTTTATCCCCTCTCTCTTTGCTGGCTGCAAGCACATTAGGGAGCAGGTAAGGTCAAAGTTTTCTATATCCTATGTCTTTCTCTCAAAGGCTTCTGGTCAGTGTTATGAATAAGATGGTGTATAAGATATATTGATATGAAAAGAAACTGAAATTCGTTTTGAAGTTTAAAACAGCTTACTACACAGAAAAATTCTTGGGAAACCTATAGATGAAAACGTAAAATATTACATTAATCTTCGATGTAAAGGTTATTGTTAGAGGGAGGGCCAAGAGGGAAGTTGGTATTTTTATTTTTTTTTTACCATGACACAAATTGTGAAGGAAAAACATTTACAGATGGCCGAATGCATTACTTCCGAAAGACGGTGCAAATCTTCTGTCCTGAGCTGGCGTATAGAAACGGGAAAAGGTTGAAAATGTATATTCTAAAAATATTTACCAAGATACTTAAATCTGTTTTTACTGGCTAGCTCCATATCTCATGTTAACAACTATATCTGAATGAGATGACAACTCTTTTCTCAAAAATATTATAATTCACTAAACGTAGTGGGACTTTCAGAATAATTTTAAATTACTTTGTAGGTCGTGCTTCTTTAGCAAGCGAATTAACATGGCAGGTTTTAGTGAACAAACATGACTTATTGAATTGATTCAATGAGAACTCCCCACATCATTATGAGTAGCGCTTCATCAATACAGGGGCTCCTTAAAGTGTACAGAAAAAGAATAAGGTGCATGTACACGAGGTGGGTTGGTTTGTGGAGTTTTTGGGGAGGAAAGGGGGCTTTGTTTGTTTGGGTTTGTGATTGAGGTTGTTTGTTTGTTTTTCTTTTTGAATAAAAGTATAGTTGCATTGTTTAGAAAACTACACAAAGTATGAGATCGTCACTTCCATTTGTTCTGGTGGATTTCACCGGAGTTCTCGACCAAACATATTTGGGCGAGTAATAACGTGCTAGAAGGCGACAAACATACAGACACTGGGATCGTAAGGGGAGCAGACTTTTTTGCTTCATATCAAAGGTGTTACTGAAGTGGCTGAATAATTTCAGAGTGTTACTGACCTAATAATGTGACTAGGACACCATTTTTTCGAAGTTTCTCTCGCTGCATTTGTTTTTAAACTTTTTGTTTTCGCTGCTGCTGCTTCTCAGAGAAGCTCTTAAAATATTATCTTTAACTTCACAACCTTCTTGGTCTCTGCTTTTGCTCTGGTACTGGGCGTTACTTGGCAAACGCACTGTTGTTACTGCGAAATAGGGTGCTCGGAGCTCGTCCTCTGCACCTCTATCTGCATTAGCTCACTTCAGAGAGAAAAAAACATATCGATGGCCGATGCGAGCGCTTAGTCTACACATGTGCACCTATATAGGCATTATATCGATAGATGTGTAGGTTTGAAAGGTGTATCTAGGAGCTGATGAGCACGGCAGTAACTGTGGAGTCTGGGGAGCAGGGGCGGGCAGGAAAACTCTTTGAAGAAGCGCTGCCCGCCGGCCTGTGTCTCCCCTCCGCTCTTAATTTTACAGCGCGGAGACCCTCCCGCAAATTTCCGCCTCGGCCTACCGGGGCTACCCGGCGGGTGGGAATGGAGCCGCAGCGCCGGAGCCGGGCCGGCTTCCCCGAGCCCCGCGGAGCCCAGCGGGGAGCCCGCCGCGCGTCCGCTCCGCCCGCGCCGCCTGCCAAGAACGCCCAGCACGGTCACAGTTGCCGCCGGTGCTCAGATCTCGGTTCTCCGTCGAGGGGAACGGGGTCGATCCTGCCCTTTGCCAGTGGGCTCTGCACTCCGGCCGCAGGGTCCCTTGAGTGCCGAGGACAGGCTCTCCACACAGCCCCGGAGGATTTGCTGCCCTCGGGAGTCGGCTGCAGCCCAGCAGGGTTCCTCTCCCGGGGGCTACAGCCAGTCGAGAGCAGCGATTGTCTCCCTCTGTATTCTCTTAATGTCGGCTATGGCAGGCGGGCTCTGCCAGGCTGCCAGGCTGCCAGGCTGCAGGTGCTGTCGGGCAGACCCAGCTGTGCGCACCCACCGCCCCTCTCGTCCTTGGCACTGGGGCGATGCCCAGGCGGGAGGGCTGCAAACGTCGGGCCAGGAACCCCTTTGACTTTCGTCCAAGCTCTGCTCCCAAACGCCCTGACAAGGTGTTGACCGCCTATGGCGCCTTGCCATAGCTAGGGCGAGTGGCATGGGGCTCGGAGAGCCGTCACTGAAACACACACCACACTTGCCTAGCGGGGTAAATGGCAGGGAAGTGCGTGGCACCTCCACGGTAACCCAAAAAAAGATCGAGGACGGGATGCGGCGGAAGAATTTACGTCTTCGCAAAGGTACTGTGCGAGTGCGGCAAGGACGGAGGACAGGTCCCAGCACTGTCATCTTCTGCGCTGCCAGGAGCTTCCTGTGGCAACCACTTTCGAGGGACTCTGCTGGGTGGTACCGGGCCACCGCTGCCTTCGCGGTGCTCGACGGATAGGCGGCCCCGACCCCTATCTGCCCGGCCAGCCCGGCCGCGGGGGCTCCCCGCGCTCAGCCAGGCACGCAGGAATGGGCACCCCCACCCCATCCCACCTCGGGTTTCGTTTGGTTTGTTTAGGTGGGGGAAAACGACTCCCGAGGAAGCACCTGAGAAAGTTTGGGCGAGCAGAGGCGGGACGATGGTGAGTGGGAGCGGGGACTGTCCGCGGGGCAGCGCGGACTGCAGGGCTGCTCCCTTCCCCCCACGGGGGCGCGGCGGGGGAACCCCTCTTCCTGCCACCGATTTTTTCTCCCCAGGGCGAGGGAAGCTGTCCGCTTTCTGCTCGGTCCAGATCCCCCTTTTCTCTCATCTCTTTTTAATTACTTTTTTGAATTCGAACGAATATTCTTTGGGAGATATGACAGGCTTTAAAGCTCTCATTACATATCAATAGGCGAAACCTTTGCATGGAGGTTGTCCCCATTCTTCAGTGTGTGAGCAATAGCTGTTTCTCCCTGGCTCCGACTTTTCCATGAACACGCACACGTACACACTGCTTGTCTTTAAACGGTGGCTCACGAGGTGGAACCCAGACCTGGGAACCGTGCTGTCCTGCGGGGCTCGGGAGGGTGCTGGTGGATCGTGTATTTCGTGCTCGGTGTCACGGGGAGGCTGTGCGTGGCGGTGGCGGAGCGCTGAGACGCGCCGCGCTTGTGTGGCAGCGGCGAGGCGCTGGGGCTGCGTTGCTGTGGGGAGGCCGGGCGTGTTCTTGTCGTGGGAGCCTGGTCACGGCGTGGGCTGTGCACAGAGCAGGCTCCGCGGTGGTGGCTGTGTGTGTGCGCGCAGGGGAGTGTGTGTGTGTGTGTGTGGGGGGGTGTGTGTGTGTGTGTGTGTGTGTGTGTTTGTGTCAGTGCATCGCCTTTCCACAATGGTAGCGTAATTATCTAGCTGAAACATTCACAAATGGCAAAAAGTTGCAAAATAGATCGACCTCCCTGAGATGAGAAGGAGCCAGTTTCAGAGCTGTGCAACCATCATGGTTTTTTCAATACATTTTATACAAGAGGATCTAGGGAGTGATTCCGATTCAATACACATAATCAGTTTGGAAGTCCTATTTCCATTTGAAAACAGGCCTATTTGCAATCATGAGGGCTGGACACGCTGTAAGATACAGGACGCATTCAGAGTAGGTGGTAGGTGAGAGAATCTACAGACAAGCACCAAATATTTTCTTCCTGCTGCAGATAATTTTTTTTACACGATGGTATTAATCACGACGTATTTTTTATCTATTTTTTTAAAATATCCCTTAATTGCTTTAAAAGCAAGGTTTTGACCTACAGAGAGTGTCTTGGTGGAAAACACACATGCACACAAAACAAAAGCCCACCAAGTAAAAATGATGATTGGAAAAGCCTGTTGATTGTCCTACCAATCGCTTAAGGTTAACAGTCATTTAATCAAAAATTCACCGGGTAAATGATCCCTAGAAAACGGTAATTTGTTTTTTAAAATAAGGCCCAGAGGAGGGCCAGGTGCAGGGAGTTTTAAGGGAGCTACCACCCGCCGAGCTCAGAGCCCGGCACCGAAGCCGGCTGTGCTCCGGAGGAGCCCCATCCGCCGGAGCCGGGACACAGGACAGCACACGCACCCGCCCGCAGCTGCCAGAGCAAACCGAGACTCCCCACGGTCGTGGCCCGCGAGAGCCGCGACCTGTCCTGCTGAGAGGGTGGGGAAAAGGATGCACGAAAGTCAGACCGCAAAGCTTTGGGGGTGATAAGGCATTAGGGAGGGCAGACCCCCTCTCTCGCCTAGTCTTCTCACCCCTCCCGCAGCCATCCCTACTCCAAGCAGGCACCGCACTTCCCCGCCTCCTCTTGCTCCCGAGCATTTTTTCCTATTCCTCAAGTACCCGAAGCCAGGAGAAAGCCAGGAGGCCTGCGCGTCCTCCACCATAATTATCCTTCCGGATAGGAACGGGCAAGGAAGCCGAGGCTCGCCTGTGGGTATCCAAAGGCGGAACACAGGCGCTCCCAGCCCCGCGCACAGTGAATTAATTGGCATTTCCCATTTCCCTCATTTGCGTGTTTTTGCGGCCGTGCGCACCGCTGACAGCGCGCAGGAGTTGCAGGCAGCGGCGCGGCCCGGCCCGGCCCGACCCTCCGCCCTGTTCTGTTTGGATTTTGAAGGCAGACACTTGCTTCTCATAGTTAAATAGCGTTCCCGTCACAGCGGTCCTGCTTTTCCGGGCTGCCACCCTCCGCCACACTGTTTTATTCTCTTCCACTTTAAAAGACCAAATCAGCTGTCGGGAAGGGCGGGGGGGCGGATATGGTAAATAAATAAATATTTGAATAAATAAGGCAATGTCGTAGAAATCTGAATTAGCCCTACAAGAGGCACACACTGTTATTACTGACTTGCAAGCCACACACACACTGGCGAGATGACAGGTGGATTTGTGCAAAGCACCGGGGCTCGTCCCCGGGCGCGGCGGGCCCGGAGCTCTCCCGCTCGCTAGATCCGCGGGAGGGGCAGCTCCGCACAGAGCTCCGGGACCCGCTGCTCACCCAGCCCCTTCTTTTCACTCCGTTCCTCGCGACCTGCAGCCCCTCCTTCTCCCGTGCAAGAAAGAGCCGGGAAACTTCTCTCCACTGGGATTTTTACTTTGCTTACCCCAGCCTGCCAAGGAAGACCCACATTCCTCCCTCCGCGGCCGCTCTTTTTAGGTCTGAGCCCTAATTAGGGCTCAGGCCAGACGGCCCGGCAAGGGGCCAGGTGCTGGAGGCCCCGAAAGGCTGCGCTCGGTGCTTTGAAGAGCGTCCTCCCCGGCCCGGGGTCTCAAAGTGACAAACCTGCTCTGTCCTGTCCCTCTTCCAAAAAAAAAAAAAAGCTGGGCGCTGATCACTCGTGGGACCCTTCCCATGACCAGCAGAGCAACGGGGACAGGGAGCTCCTCCAGGCTCGATTGACATTCATGACAGAAAATTGCTCGTGGGGGGAAGCTACTGGCCAATTTCTAGAAGGGAGGGGCCCTCGGAGCCGGGGAGCGAGGGCGCCGCGGGGCTCCGAGCCGCAGCACTCCGCACCGCCCGGCGGCGATTACCCCTGGCTGTGCCCAAGCAGGGCTTCGCGGTCGCCGCTGTTTCCAAGGGAGAGCTGCTTTCCCCCGACCAGTGGCTGGAGCTGATTCACCCACGAAGACCACGGTGTGGGGAAGTGGGTATGGGGCGCGAAAAAGGAGAAAGAAAAAGGACCAACTCCTCTTAGGAAAAGTTACTTCCCAGCACAAACACCGATGGTTTTATTCACGCAACTTGTTCCACCAAAATATATGCGATAATCATGGGAAGCCAGGAGCAGACTTCGGCTCCACGTGTTTTTCTCCTCTCCTCAAGCCACCCAGTTGAATCGCGCGGAATTTCTCGTCACCTGGGAAAAACATTCCGGGGCTCTCACCCTAACAGGGAAACGACTCCGACACGATTTCCTTTTTTTACATAATTCCTAAAGAACAGTCTAGTTCTTTGCGCGTGTCTGTGTGTGTATGTGACCAAAATACAGGGATATATCGGGGGTCAAAACTTTATCCATATCGGTAACAGTCCCGAACTAGAAAGACACGTTATCCCCAGAAGCATGGCGTGTTTTCACAGTCTCTTATTCCAGTTGTAATTTAAGAACTACTCCCACCCCCAGGTCCACCGCGCGTCGGCAAAAGGAACAGGGGAACGTTTTAGGAACAGAAGTGACCTAAAAATTAATAGTGTTACAAATGTATGTGTGTGTGTCCCGTGTTAACGCAGACCTTCTGCAAAATCATGGTGTATGCACATACACTAAGGTGTGCGTAGATGCGTCTTATCAAGAGTGTGTTCGTGTAGAAAAGCGTTTATTTTCGTGTTGAGTTACTCAAGTGTACAATAGAGAGCCGCACTAAATCAGGGTGAGATTTGCCGGGAGATAGGGTTAATTCAGTATACAGAGAGTTATGAGGAGAAAAAAAAGTCATTAAATCCAGAACTTATCAGAGGATCCTAGAAAAGGCTAGTTATTTCTGGGTATAGTTTCCCAAAGCGCATTCGGACTTTTTATTCTTCTTTATTTACATATTCGTTTGATTTAAATATTCACTCCTGGACAGTGGTCAAACCACCGATGGGGTGGAGATATTCCAAGGTATTTTGAAAAGATACCAACTGCTGCTTTAAGGTCCCTGCACAGGTTTTTAAATGAGGGAACCGGGAAGAGGAAAAAAAAAAAAAAAAAGAAAAAGGAAAAAGAAAAAGAAAAAAAAAAAGAAAAAAAGGAAAAAAATCCCCGAAAACGGCACTCGTCCAAATGACTAACATTAAAAGAAAAAATCTGTTGCTAATATTACAAAGAACAAAGGGATGGATAATTCTTTACTCAATGAATACAAACTAAATACCAGAGCATCTTCAGGAATAAAAGAGAGCAGATGATGGATTTCATTAAATATTTCACATTTAAAAAATTATACCTTTTATATGTACTTGTCCTTAACCTTTAAAAGGAACTGCTGTAAATACAAGATCCGTACTTTCTCTAATAGATTTTAGTAGGAGCTGGTGACAGAGAACTGATTTCTTTTCTATTAGGCTTTAGTACATCTTTGTTGAAGGCCTGCAGAATGACCAGGGATTAGATTTGCATCTCTTAGACTCCCTGTGTGGTCTTTGTAAGGAGCTTGTAACTGTTAAAAATGACTTGTTAGGAAGCGTGTGGGCTCTCATCTCTTTGCTTTTGACAGAATGATTGTGAAATTCAGATTGTTCTTATAGGCTTTAGCCTGCAGATTCCACCTGAGCCTTAAGCAATTAGAGCTTAATCTCAGTGCAATCATATTTGAGTTAGAATTTATTGCACTTTGTTTACTCCAATTAAAGAGCTACAGAATATTTCAGAGCAGTGTTAAAGTGATATTCTCCAGGCAATAGCTATTTTTTTCAACCCCTGAATGTTATCCTTACCGCCCGATCTCTCGGCAGTTTGGAGTGCAAAGCACTCTTCGGGTTTCCCGGGCGAAAATGAATAGGAAACAGCAGGAAAGAAAAAACAAGCTGAAATTCCTTGCGAGGCGGAGGGGGGAAGATGCCTGCTGCATCCCTTTCTTCTAGGAGCCGGCGGGAGGAGTAGTGGCGTGCCCCTGGGCCGGACCCCTCTGCCTACTAACGGGAAAAACCTCGGGGCGGGAGGGGGGCAACCATCCCCGGGATCGGGCCCAGGCCTCGGTGGCTTTAAAGCGGTCGCGGCGGCGGCTGTCGGCGCCTGCGGAGCGCGGGCTGGGTCGGGTGCCGAGGGGAGCCTCCCGCCGCCCGCCCCCGCCCCGCCGTGGCAGCACGCTGGCTCGGACACGGCGGGCAGCCCCAGCACGTCCCCCTGCAGCGCGGCTTCCCAACAGCACCCAGCAAAGCGACACCTAACCACGCCACCTGCCTGCCGCCGCCCGAGACTTTTACCGTCGGGCTATAAACTGGTGAAACGGGAAAAATACACACTCGGAGGGGTCCTTTCCTCGCTCGTATGACAAGATTCTATTTGTGTTCAGGTTTCATATGGACAACCTGAGAAGGATGCTTTTGCTATTGACATTCACATAATTACGGTTTTCAAGTGCCATTCTCCCATTCCTTTCTTCTTCTTCTTTTTTTTCTCTTTTGTCCCCACCCCCTTCGCCCCCCGATCATTAGGACTTCTCAAAAAGTCTTTATCAAATCTCTGTGAATTAAACTCACAACTTTTCAAAATGCTTTGAAATTTGGGGTTATTCCATTTAAATCTGTTGATAATTTTTTTTCTCCCCATGTGAGAGAAATATTTGCCACGGATATACTGCCAGGGCCCGATCCTTTTGCTGCTGAAGTTACGATGAGAGACCTCCTCCAGCTCTCAGCAGAATAGGATCAAGCCCTTCCATGCTAATAGAGGTTTAATAGCATCAGCACATGCCCAACTACCGCCATTATAACCTTGACCCGGTCAGGTGCAATGATATAGCTCCTCCTAAATTTATCCTGCATTTCCTTGGTGACAGCAAACAGCTCTCTATCACCTCTCACAACCCACAATAACCCACAGGCAGTGATACCAATAACTCACTGCTCTTTTGTCATTCTTTTCCCTCGGAAGTCTAATAAGTAATAATAGTAAAAAATAATCACACTATCTGCATTTTTCAGCCCCATCAGCCTATATTGCTCAGAATGTTTCAGCCCGATGGTGACTGCTGAAGTGAATTGTCATCTTTTCAAAAATGAGCGAGTTACCTTCTGAGTAGCCTTTGCTGTGGTGTTGAGTGTGGAACAAAGTTCTGGAGTGCAAGAGTTCCCATGTGTACCCTGCTCCATAACTGTGCCACTAGGCTTGCTCCATTTGCCCTGAAAATTTTTTCACAGGGAGTGTTGGAGTAGTCTGGCAAAATCACTTTAAAAACTTTGTTTCAGGGCTGTTAGAGGGATATCGGCCTGACCTTTCTTTCTTGCAGGATTATTTTTAAACCTCAGATTTTTACTACTTCCTTGGAGCTGTTATGATTTACAGTTTGTCTTTTGCTTTCAGTCCAATAGCCACAGACACAATTTTGCCTAACAAAACTTGATATTTACTTGAAAGGATATATATATTTCTGCAAAATAAAGTGCTCTTCAGACCTTTCCTATAATATGGAGATACATTCACCAAATAATCAGTGCTCTAAGAAAATAAAATAGTAGAATCCAATGATACTCTCTGCAGATTGTAGGATACTCCAAATCAACTGATTTTAATGCTAAAACAATTATTATTAAAATGGTGTCATGCAGGCAAAAATATTTTCTTCCTGAAACAATGGGCAACTTTTGCCTTAAAAGATTGTTAAAAAGATGAAAGCAACTCAGGCCACAGCTTAATCTGTTTTTCATTAGGCTTGAACAGAGCTGAACCAGTACAAATGACAGGACTCTTTTGCGTATCAGTCCAAGAGTAACCCTGTATCTCTGCTGCCCCTCCTCTTTCCTCTGCTTGCAGCACCTGTGATTGTGCGTGTGGCTTATTCACAGAAGGCAGAAAGATCTGGACTTACGGCAAAGTAAATACAGCAAAGGTTCTACTTTGACAAAAGAAATGGACAGTTTCAGTACCATTCTGGTTTGAGACAGAAACAAGAACTAGAAAAGCAAAAAAGGAGAGGCTAAAGCTAGGAGGTAGAGGTGAGACTTTTCTCAATATGCATGTATTGAAAAATGCTTATAGAAAAGGTAAAAAACAGAAAGAATCAAGCATTTTCTTCTAGTATTATCTCACACAGGATTAGGATAATGAGAGAGGCTGCTGTAAGAATGGAGACTAAGAATGAAGAAACAAGCCAGAGCAATGTTAACATGTGCAAAGCTCTGCAAAACCAGCATGGAATCCTGCTCTCCAAAAGACTCCAGATTTTATTAGAAACAGTGAGCTCAGTTCAGTATATTTGGATGATTTTGACATTTCACTGAGGAAGAACAGGTTTTACAACACGGTAACACTGAAGTTATGTGCTGAAATTGAGGAGGCAGCAAAGGGGTCTTAAGTGATAAGTCTCTGAATTATGCTAAGAGGCATACCAGCAGGCTCTTTTGATATGGAAAGTGAAATATGACCTGCAGCCAACAACATCCTAGAATCTGGAGAAAGTCTTTCCAACTAGAGAAACAGTGGACCCAATGTTATCAAAAACAGATATGTAGAGAAGTTCGAGGAAGGTCTTCAAAACATGCAGAAGTGGCTTTGTTTTGCTTGTGCTGAAATTAACGGAAAAGCTTTCTTGGCTCCTAAAGATGGAATTATGTTATTCCTTTAGTGAGTATTTTTGGGAAGCTCAGAGGTGAGAAGAGATTTGACTGCTGTGGAAGCCAGTAACAGCCAGTCAAAAATCCTCAGCACAGCTGCACACAGAACAACACTTCTTTATGAAGTGTTTTCTTAAATTTTGTTTTATTCTGAAGTCCTCTGTGTAACAGGTATATTTAAGAGAAGAAGTCAAATTATGATTTTTCCTGCTTTTCTTTTTTTTTTGCTTGTCAATGTCTGCCTGGCAATGAACTTGCACTGTAATGTACACCAAAGCTTGGAGGAATAAGGAAAGTGAGATGGTGTGTTCTGGAAGTTCTCTGCCAATCTTTACTGACTGAAGCGAGGAAAACTTCTGCAACTCATTTCCAGCAGTGTGCTGCACCAGTAAAACCCAGGCTCTAATGAAGGGGCAAGGCTCATGGAGGTGTAGGGTCTATTACAGCTTAGACAAAAATCCTGGTAATACTGCAGGGACAGGAAAGAAATGAGGATGGTGTGAGAATGCAAAAGTTCATAGAAACTAGAACATTATTCATAGAGCAATGGTTAGGCTTACATAAAAGGTTATATAAAAAGGCAAAGTCAAATCAGACCAGTAGTTCATATAACTCAGTACCCTTTCCTTGGACAACAGTACTACCTATTGCTTCTAAAACAAGATGCTCAAAGTGGCTAAGTATAGAATAATTGGCTTCAAAGAGTGCTAACAGAATCGTGTCTAGAAGCTTCCTGAACTTCATTAACTCTTGGACTTTCCCAGGTGTATCTGAGTGTATCAGGAATATCAACACCTTTGAACCATGACGATTCACATTTGGATGTTCAAGGTCTCACTTTCCCTGAGCTCTTAAACAGGCAGGATGCATAGGGCAACTTCTTTTGTGCTGTTATATTACAGTTAGGGCTCCCCTTTCTCACAGTACTTCGTATCTTGGAATCTGTTCCATCATGATGTTCATGCAGTGTGTAATGCAACCCTTTTTCTAGAAGCTGCAGAAATTGGAGCAACCTGGAGAAACCATGTTTTTCCTGTTGAGTCAGTAAGCAATGTTGTAAGATCCAAAGGTCTTCTCTTATTTCTAATGTCCTCCTTGGTGTCATCTAGTTTTGAGCATGAGCTATATACATCACTATTTTGAGCAGTACAAATGTTATCCTGAATAGCTGGTATGTCCTCTGAAGAAAAACAACCACAAGATTTTATGAGTCATTTCATAATAGAAGGAGTCACCACTTGCTTGTTTAATTGACATAGCAAATGGAAACAAAAATAGGTACCACAATCCAAATTATTTTCTCTTCCTATATGATGCTGTTAGCAGAATTGTTTGTTTTTTTTCAAAAAATCTTTGCAAATACAAACAGTATCTCTCTTTTTTGTTCTCTCTTATGCACTCCATTTCCACCCCAGTTCAGAAGTGACATTTCAGTTATATTTATTTATGGAATACAAGTGGGTTTTTTTCTGTATATGAAATCAATGAAGTGTGTTTTCCCAGGGCAGTAGCAAAGAGGTTGAGGTGACACAGTGACAGTTTACATATAACTAGAAAAG
>WAAG01047123.1:0-21637 GCA_013390105.1 Tichodroma muraria
AACCCCAAAAAACCCCCAAAACCTCTAAAACCCAAAAACCTGCTGTGGTGGCAAATGAGCTTCCACATAGCTTGAGATGCCCCAGGGCATGGAAATATGGAGTGGTGAACCATATACTGCAAATAACACACAGTCATTGCAGCCATTCCACAGAAATTTTTGACTTGCCTTACTTCTCACAAACACAATTTTATTCCTGAGTTCTGACACAGGAATGAATAAATAACTTAATTACAGAGACACGAATGAAACACAGTAACAGGCAGTGAAATCAGTGAAGCAACAGGCAAAATTTGAGACTTCTTTGTGGCTCAGAAGGCCAAACTACAAAAAAAAAATCTCATTCTGATGCTAACTGGAATGAAAGGTACCTTGAAAATTCTCATTACTTGCATTTCAGCCACACAATGCTTTTGGAATTAAATCTACAAGTAGATTTAATCTGAATCTGCTCCTGAGTCAGACCTCTTGAAGGACAAGTGTGTTTATTCTTAAAATTAGATTCTTTATTCTACATTTTAAGGCTTAATTAATTGGCTTTATTTAAGATATATAATGATGGGAAGACTCATATAAATCAAAATATCAGTTGGGTCAGCACATCAAAAATTGTTGCATTCCTTAAAAGCTGCTTGAGGCCCCAAGTCTAAAAATGTGGGCTATTATAGTAATAAGATACAGAATTTGCCAGTTTGGCAGGAAATGCTTTGGTTTGTTTAAGTAAACATATTTATAATGGAGCAATTACAACCAAAAAAAATAAACCCTCCAAAAAACCATAAATCAGAAACTGTTCTCTTGCACAAAGGCAAGCCACATATACCTTAAGTATGGCTTTAGCTACCAATGTCAAAGAATTTTCATTGGCATAGGCTAGAAAATACAAAATACTATTTTTTGCCTGTACAAAAGTACAGTACATGCCATGAGTTTTACAGCTTATTCATAAAAATGGAGGTGCCCTTCTTAATAAGGGAAAAAGCATGAGGAGGTGACCCAAAAATCCAGAGATAAAGCAATAAACAGAGTTGGGGTTTCTTATTCAAACTCAGTGATTCTGTCTCTATTGGTCTGTTTCTATCACCAGGTACGTAGCCTGATTAAAAGAAGGAAAAATAACAAAATATTTATCTCGTTATCTTATTAATTGTGCATATACACTTTTATTAATGATCTTCAATTCCTGCTCCCTCACATATGAATAGTTCTAAGACGAATGTGAAACCAGGTTTCCCTGAAAACAATTCATAAAGTTTAAATAGCTAATAGCAGTTTAAACTTTTTTTTCTCTAAAATTGTACAGGATTGAACCGTTCCCACACGTCCTGTCACAGGATGCCTCCCTTTTTACCCACTCATGCCACTCCTGCCCCTTTTTACCCACTCATGCCACTCCTGCTGGGCTTAAATAGATATTTCCAAAGGTAGCATTGATAAAATTCTCATAGAAAATGGCTTCTGGTGCAAAATGTCCCAGCTGTGATCATCATGTTATCCATCTTCGGTATGTTGTCACTATTTGTAGTGCTTTATAAGACATAAAAATCACCCGTGTTGTCCCTCCTCCACTGAAACACAATCAACCCCCAAGGTAAACCACGGAGATGGGTTCAAGTCTGAAATTCAGTGGAATGTCTTCTCTTGTCCTAGAAACACAAAACAACCCTCCTGTGTGATGTCTAAAGGATGTTGCCCTGTTAGGGTATGCAGACAGGAGAGCTGCCAAGTGACAACAACAACCCCTGTCCTGCGGGATCTATGATTAGGCAAGATCTGAAAACGTTTTAAAAAAAACCTTGTTAACTTCCCTTTTTCATGTGGCCCCTTTCAAATATGTACATATGGTTAAAATTTTCCTGAATAGCGATTTTTAAAACCTTTCCTGATGCGGGCACCCTGTGAATAATGCACTGTTCAACCAATTCTCTTTTTCTTCGCCTGTTGCCTCTCAATGACCTCTCAAACCTATTTGAGAAGGGTTGTAGCTCCGTGTTCCTGATCTAAGAGACAAATATGAGTTGCAGAAGAGAGGGAAGGTTATTTTCTCACGTGCCTTTTGAGTATCATGATTTGTTTTGCAGATACCTGTGTTACATCTTTCTGCATGCTCAGGATTTTGAGTCTCTGTCTCAGTATGGTTCTGCTACCCTTGTATTTTCCATAAAAATCATGAGGAAATGGTTTCTGTGTATAATATACCTTCTTTCACAAAGATTCACAACAATCTCTTCTGAAATCTTCTCCAAAAAAAGGCTGTATAAAGTACCCAGGTTAGTGTTGTTAGTCATGATACCCAATCTGAAGTCAATTAAGAGCGAATTATTTCATACTCTATTCAACAAGAAGAACCATGCTTTAAGTGGAATATATTAAGAGTTTAAGCTATTCTCCTTTGTTTTACAAAGCATAACTGGAAAACCGACAAAGAATTTTTTTTTCCCCACAAAATATTTTAAAAATGATGGAAATCAGGACTTTGCATCAAAGTACTTCCTCAGCCTCAACCTAAAGCCTAATCAGCTGGTATAAAGTATGTTTGTGTTGGCTGAATTCATTGTGTATTGAGGAGGCACAAATGTGCATACAAAAGTAGGAAGAGGTGGAAATACCACAGAGTACCAGTGCTTTTGTGGGAAAGTGAGAAGCTGTGAAGTGATATACAAGTTCAAAGACTAATTATGTAATCACTCACTGAAAGGTCAAAGTCAGCAAAGTACAGAGATAAGCCTTTAAAGACTCGCTAAAAAAGGGGGCACAAATTTTAGGAAGAAAAAAACATTCAGATACTTACTGCCCTTTAAATGCGAGTTTTCCGAGAATACATGTCATGGTTATGTGGGCTTTTATCCAAGAAGCAAAGTGGAGAGATCTCCTCTTACCTGCCTGCAGGACTTCCTTCTCCACATGCTGAAGTCACAGAGCCACAGAATCCCAGGATGGGTCAGGCTGGAAGGGACCACAGTGGGTCACTGGTGCCACCTCCCTCCTCAGGCGGGGTCATCCCAGGGCACAGGGCACAGGATTGTGTGCAGATGGCTCTGGAATATCCCCAGGGAGGAGAACCCCCAGCCTCTCTGGTCTCTGTTCAGGGCTGGGCACTGCCCAGGGCAGAAGTTGTGCCTCCTGTGCAGGGGGAATTCCTGGGATCAACCCCTGCCCGTGGCTCTGGTGCCACTGCTGGGCCCCTGGAGCAGAGCCTGGGCCCTGCTCTGCCCCTCCCTGCGCAGAGGGACATCCAGGGACACCCAGGGACACGGAGGGCTGAGGGCCCCTCTCAGCTGGGGCTCCTCTCCAGGCTGAGCAGCCCCAGCTCCCTCAGCCTTTCCTGGGCAGGGAGATGCTCCAGGCCTTCCTCAGCTCCGCAGCCTCCACAGGCCCTGCTCCAGGAGCTCCCTGCCCCCGCTGTGCCGAGGATCCAGAGCTGGACCCAGCACTCCACAGGAGCCTCCGAGGGCTGGGCAGAGGGGCAGGATCACCCCTGACCTGCTGGGCCTCTCTTCCCGATGCACCTCAGGATCCCGTCGGCCCCCTTTGGCCAGCAGGGCCCAGCACTGAACCCTGGCGACGCCACCAGTGACAGGCCTGCAGCTAGGCCCGGGCCTTTGTGTTTAGAGCTGGCTTTATTACAGTTAAATTGTGGCTGGGTTTAAGTGTATTGTTCGATCTGGGACTGTGTGGACACTGCCTCTCGGCCTTGGTGCAGATGTCAGGCCCTGTGGACTCGCTCGCCACCTCAGTTCATGAGGGCAGACTCGGGCCTGGATCAGTCCCACAGAGTGGGTCTCCATAGCTGGGAACAGCGTGAACGCGTCACCTCTCCTGTCATCCTCACGGAGCTACGAGCAGCAGGTAGGAACAGTCACCGTGCTATTGCGTTTAAGGTGCAAATTTCATTGCTGGCTTTCACCTCACTGGGCACAGCCTTGCTTGGTTTGGTACAGGGTATAAGCCCAGGCAGGAACAGATATCCATGGACAGTGCAGATTCTGGAATGGGTATTGGGACTTCGTGAGGGTGAAGGTGAGAAATTCCTGCCTGTTTTGACGTATGATATTTTTTGAAACAGTAAGGAGCAATGTTTTATCTTCCTGAGGAATGGTAGCCTCTTCTTCCCTTGTCTTCCTGACTGATGCATGGAAAAGGAACAGAGAAGGCAAAAATTTTCTTTAATAATTTGTCTTTCGTACAGGAATACTCTTATACTGTTGGAAATGACTGCCTTATTTGATCTTCATACAGTGCAAGGACAGGTGAAATTTCAGTGCTTGGCAGTGTGAGATATGAAGATGGCACAGACAGGGCAGAAATTCTCATTTCTGGAAACCCATTGCTGACAACTCTTGGCAGCACTGGTTGAGTTTCCTCCTAGGGCTGGTACCAGAGTTTACATTTTGCTTATGTTACTATATTGTTACTTGTTTTCCAGACCACTGCACATGCTGGCCAGCTTAAAACTGAAATACAGCCCCTGCCTTGGCAAGGGCAATGTTATCTGTGAAAATCACTCTGATACTTACTTCACTTATGTGACTTCCTGGGGCTTGTGGGTGTTAGATTTGGATTTCAGTTGTTAATTCCCCGTTGGGTCTGCATGGCTGAATCTGCAGAAAAGGTTACAGCTTACACAGTGCCCTGTGTGGATTTGCCAGTTCCACAAAGCACAAGGTAACTTGATTAAGGCAGGCACTTTTGACTTCCTGATGGTTTTTCAGTCCGGCACTCCAGAATTTTTATAAATGTTTTACAGAGGAAATGTGGGATCTTTTTGTCTGTTGTGGACATCATTATGTCAAATGGAAATACAAGAGAAAAGGGTTTTTTTTAATGTTAGGTGCCTAATACCATCACAAGTAAAACAAAAACATTTTTAAAGTAGCAACACTAGGGATTGAACTTTTATTTTTTATAAGACTGCCATTTTATTAGACATTTGTTTTATAATTTTAATGGCAAATACCAATGTCTTTCATTGAATCATACAATCATTTCACCTCACAAAAGGCAATGCAAAAGGACACTCACACACTCAACAAGCTTGGGCTTGTTTTCAGGATTGTGCTCTGCATCTGGAATTCTTCTCCTATGTATTAATTGATTACTTTTCAACGATGTTCAATCATGATATCAATTGAAATTCCATTGAACAGGGAGCCTGTTACTCAGTGGGATGAATAAACTGCCATATGTGGGAAAGAGAACATTAAACTGAGCACAAATTATTTGAGGCAATCATACAACTCAGCCACCTACATTCTGCAGGAACACAGACCCAACTTTGTAGTGCTGTAAATTTCTGGTGTGAAAAATCTGCTCATTGAAAAAAAATTCTGCTGGCCTAAGGATTTGTACATAGTAGGCAAACCCACAATTTATCTTCTGAAAACCAACACTCCTCTAGTTTTAGTCTTCCTACCTCTGAGGGCAGGAAAAGCCCTTTGCTGAAAAATTAAGCAAACATAAGCATGTATGGAAATATTTACTACAGAATGAAGATGAAAATCTTTGATGACTGTGGCACATGACATGTGAAAATGTTCTCACTGTCAGGAGGGGAAGCTTCTTGTTTGCCAGAAAGAAGTGATCCTACTTGTGCATTTAAAAGAGACTTCCCCACAAAGCCTGATTTCTGTGATTAAGAGGGTATCACAGCCCATGGTTTAGCTTTAAGAGAGCTGAACTGCCTAAAGTTTTTATAAGCCCAGCAAGCCCAGACCTTGAGCTATTTATGTCAGTTCAACCTTGCCAGTCCCTGTGATAACTCCATCTGAATTCCTCAAGGAACCATTTTGTGGCTGCTGTCAACATAAGCATCTATAGATTACTTTGCTTTCACCACATTCCAACAACTCTCAGTTTTTCCCATGACCCCATTTCCACTTGCACTTCCAAGATCATGACCTCCACTTTGGAAACAGCATTTGCTCCAAGATATACTCTGCCAACCAATGCATGACACAAAAAATATGAGCTCTATGTTGAGCCTGACCAGGAAGAAAGGTTCTGAAATAACAGTTACAGCTCCAAAACCTTCCCTTATGGGGAAATGACCTGTGAAAAATCCAAGCTCTGCTCTGTCAGCTTTCTCAGCAGCACATCCATTATGCCATGAAATTATGGGCTGATATCCCTTATGGGTCACTCCCAAGTCTGAGCTTACTAGTTTGTGATGATGAACTCAAGACCAGCTGTCTGCATCAGAAGGTATGACAAAAATTGGTGGTGAAAGTTAGCTAGTGTCCTTCTCATTTCCTTAAGTAGGATATGCAACAGTATTGCTGATTTTGATTAAATTTAGCCCGTGAGGTTTATTTCCCTAAAAATTGTGATTTGTCATGTCCATCATTACTCTGAGCACTTCAAGTGAAGCTGTTTTACCATAAAGCTTTTTATTTTTCACTGCAGTAAATCTCTCCTATGAAGTCTAGAAACAAACTCTTTCTTTCATGATTTCAGAAATTACAAGTTTTCAAAACAGGGTTTGAGCCATTCAGACCCAGAAGGTAACAGGGAGCAGAGTGACAGACCTTTGTTTTCCAGTATGACTCTCAGAAATTTGCTCTGAGGAGGCCCAAGTACTCTCCAGCTCTAGTTATGCTCGTTAGAGCTGGAGTGGTTCCATTCATGCCAGCTCAACAGAAATCAAAACCTGGCTTGAAGCCTTGGATCTTCATATTTCAGCTGCTCACAGCAGAAGAGGCCTTTGGAAATTAGTTCTTTCAGCATGTGGTCTGGATGGAGTAATTCTGCCTCCAAAGCAATAAAAGACAAGAAAATGGCTGCTCCGAGCTGAAGTCAATGAGTTGAGCTGTCATTGTAACCAATGCCACAGGCAGGGACACTTTTCACTATCCCAGGTTGCTCCAAGCCCTCTCCAGCCTGGACTTGGACGCTTCCAGGGATCCAGGGGCAGCCACAGCTTCTCTGGGCACCCTGTGCCAAGAACTCAATCTCACAGTAAAAAATTTCCTCCTAATACCTTATCTATACCTGAATTGCACAGCAGTAAGTGATGACCCCAGTGCTAAAGAAGCCCTTGACCGAGAGCAGGAAGAGAAGGGAGAATGAGCACTTTGATCCAAGCCAGCAAAACCAGTACTGTGGCAGGCAGCCTTCATTTTCTCAAAGGATCTTATTCCGGTTTTGAGATGGACAAAGTGCCATTGAAATAAGTTACTGGCCTCCTCCTCCCAACAGACCTGGGAGATACATCCACAGAAAATTCTGGCAAAAAGTGATAGAGCACACAGATGTTTGCAGCTGTCCCAGCCCAGATTGGAAGGACTACATAAATCAGGAGCACTGGATGCCTCCCGACTCGTACAGAAAGGATGTACAATCCCTCTGAGCAGGCATCTGGCAGCACCACAACCAAGTTTTTGCAAGCAGCTTTGTAAACCATTGTCTTCAGCAATTACCTGGTCCTGTGAGTAGCAGAGAAGTTATTTACAACCAAATCAGCTCAGTTATCTGAAATGAGGATGGAGGGAACTATCCATGAACTTAGAGAAAAATTTCTGTGGAAGTCATGAGCTATCAACACCGGCAGGGGGTTAAGATGTTCAGTGGGCCAGACATGGTGACTTTTCCTTCTCCCACACGTTGTTGCTATTAGTGAGGGCAGGGAAACTCTCAAGCCAATTCAGTCAATATTTCCTTTTAAATTTTACCCCAAAAGTAGTTTTCAGGTAGGACAGGCTTTTTATGTGTCCTGTCACTGGGCCTGGAGACCTCGATGACTAGATCTGGGCTCAAGCAGACACTCCCTGTTATTAAAATGGTGGCCTTAGTTTAAAAAAAACATGAGAGTGCCAAGAATTAGCATATTTTGCTTAAATCGGAAAAGAATTTGTCTCTATACACCCAACAAAGATTTCTTGGGAAAGATTTCCATCTCTCCAGGTGTATTTCTGGACTCCTAAATTGGAACTGCTGAGCTCAGATCGTCAAGTGTCAGACATGGTGACTGACAGAATGCAGGTGGGTGCTTGAGTTGGTGGTCAAATGTTCAGCTGGGCGCTCTGGAGCTTTGCCTTCTTCCCTCCTGACCTTCTGAGGAGCCCTGGAGAAAAGGGGAATCCAGAGAGTGACACAGAGTCACATCAGTTTTCCACAGGAAAGGAAAACCAGTCCAGAGCCCACCTCAGCAGAGAGGGACTGAGGACACTCAGCTTTCTCTCCGTGTCCTGATCCCTGCTGAAGAGTCTCAGTGTTAGAATTTTTAATGTTTTCATCCCATTTTCCTGTTTCATTGCCAGTGTTACACCAAGACCATGTCTGGTCCTGATGGTATAAAAATGAAAAGAATCAAATCTCCTTCCATACCTCATTTCTAACAGTGCATACACTACACAGAGACCCAAACCTGTATTTGCTTTTTGATTGTTTATATTAACTTTAGACTCAACTTTGAATTTCCTGCCTTTACAGTATTTTGTACCAGACAAAACCTCAGCTAAAATACCTTGTGTTTTATATGTATATACATATATATGTAATGTATAGAATAAAAATATGAAGATTTCCACAAACCTCTTGCAAGTTTTCATGTTAAAAGGAAAAATCAGAAAAATTAGAGCAGATGCTTTTTAATTAGCAACAAGTGATGGTTCTTCTTAGCCAGAAGAATTAACATGGGAAAAATCTAGATAATGTCAATCTATTGCATCTCCTTTCAACTATTACTCCCCCAAGCTTCCTAAGAAATCAGTGGAATATTCTCTGAAGTCAACTGGAATCTTTTTCTGGTATGTTTCTTAACAGCGTGCCTACTTCTATGAACAACAACAAAATTATTCACTGGAAAAGTTTTAAAGACACAGAGATATCAGATATTAGCAACTTTAATACATATATAATTTTTAAGGCCGGAAGCTTATAAATAAAGCATTGGAATAGAGAGGTGATCTATTTTACACATATTTTTTTGTGACCATCAGTGATTTTCAACAGAAATGCTGCACTGGGTGCTCAGGCAGACCTAGACTTAAAATCTGGCTGGTTTTAGGGTGCTGAAGGTGGGCAAATAAAAACGGAAGCCACCATCACTTCTGCTCACATTCCAGACTCACAAAATCTCTGCCACCAGCTGTGACCTCTGGGCACAGCGTTCTGCACCCACCAACATCACCCAGGGATGTTGTGTAAAGGGAGAGAGCTAAGGATGACATAAGTTAGAAACATAGCTTAACAAAGTGGTTCTGCAGCAGAGTAACTCAGGTTTTCCTACTTCCTTGGCAATATCTGGAGGCTGTAATGTTAACTGCTTGGACATCTGCATCCTCAGAACAATTTATTCCTTTAGTAACCAGCATAAACAGTTGTGTGCTGCTAGGAACCAGAATATACCACTACTCAACAAAGGCAACTGAATGCAAGGAAAGAGCTCAACCTACTCTTAAATTTAATAATCTTGATTTTAATGCCTTGGAGAGAATGACCTTTTTATTTTCTCTTACTTTCTTTACATGAGGCTGAGAAGGACATTTTTAAGGTCAGGCATTTCCTGAGCTTTGCCCACAGTGGGTGTTTTGAGGTCTATTATATGTGCTCTTCCCCAGTACTCCTATTTTTTATTGTTCTTAACCTCAAGCACGGCACCTGATAAAGGTTAAACCCTGTAGGGTGTAGCACGGTGCCAGCAGTGACACAGAGCCCACACCCCAGATGTCATATCCCCCTCAGAGGACACAGAGGAAGGAAGGAAAGGAAGGTGCCAAACTGCCTACATGATTCTGTTTCAATTAGCAAGACTCCTTGCCAGCCGTGTGGAACTGGAACAAGCACAGCGTGAGGAATATGCTTTGCCTGTAACTCTCTAATTGCTGTGACAAGTGAATAAAGCTGAATGAACTGAAGAGGTTTTTTTCCAGGTAAGAAAGACAGAAGAGAACAGTAATTTAAATATCTGAACATTTAGAAGTCCTCCTGCTTGACGCTGCAGAAGTAACAACACGTATCACAAATTAATTTGTGGTGCTCTCTGTGAGTCATGTGCTCTGGTACTACCTAGTGTTCCCATGAGAAATGTGGGGATGAGACAGAGAAACAATTTTAGGAATTACCTTCTCTTAATTGCTGGCCACTCATCTTCTGAATGGCACCTCTGACTCATAAGGGAAATGCTGGGATGCTAGAAGAAACTCCAGTCAGTTCTGATACCACGATTTCTTGTTTGCACCAGCAGCAATGTCCCCCAGATGCCAAGGAGTGAGGGATTCTTGGTTGGAAAGCTACAACAGGCCTGTTTTGCCAGGGAAATGTGTGGCCAGGTTTTCAGGAATTAATACACGAAGGACTCTTGTAAACCTTTTGTCATTTTTTCACTCATACGAAGGCAGGCTCATCTTGGCCAGGCAGCTGCGCCTTGCTAGGGAGGTGCAACTCAAATATTCCATAGCTGTACCAAAAAATGGAAAAACAATTAATGGTTTTCTCATTCATTGCATTCGTGTGCTTCTTTCTGTTTTATTCACCTGTGTCCTCTGAAGTACATTCTGTGCTACACAGCCTGGAGAACGTAATAACAGGGGGGCTGTGCCATCAGCTGAGGCATGCTGGGGACACAGCACCTCTCTGACATTAACAACACAGTGCCATGCTGGTAAATGGCCACTAAAAATAAAACGATGATGAAATCTGAAGACATGATTCACCTTATTCAGTTTCAAGGCAAATCATTGTTGCTGGAGAAGGGGTTGAATAAAACTCAGTGATCAGTCCTTTACTGTTCACATGTTACTCACACAAAACAGTGGGAAGAGCAAGCCCAGGGGAGATGTGTGATGGGAACCACCAAGTAAATAATTTGTTGCGAGTGCTGCATGGCAGCAGACCCCATCCTGGCTGTGTTTGTTCCAGTCTGAAGCCACAGTAACTCCTTTGTGCTTAATGGGCTAACAGCAGCAGCAAAGTGTTCCCATCACTGCTCCAAGTGCCAAGATCATACATAAGGACTCTTTAATGGCTCAGGTCTCACTTGCTAAGCTTCACTACACTGAACTATGGAATAAAAGAAACCTGAAACCAAACAGGAACAGGCGAAGGTTTGGCCCTGAACTTCTCAAAGCAATTTTAAGGAAAACACATTAAAAGCACCACTAGTTCACAGATCAGCTGTGCAATGGTTTTTATTCCCAATCTGTGAAAGTGGATATTTTCCTTGTAAGCAAGATTCATTTTCCATAACCAATTTTTTTTTAGTGTCACCTGTTCTGGAGAAGCATCTGACATGTTTAAATGAAAATAAGGCTGCCAATACACATTGGAGTTTACTATAAATTTGTTCCTGATAGTTTTTTCAGAGGCCTCAGGTCAAAGCAGCACTGAGTTCTCTGCAATGTTATTTAAAATTAGGAAGCACTATCTGAAATGTGCAACCTTTATTTCACAGTATTTCGTCACATACATGCCTGAGTTTTTATGTACACTTCAGGTCAAGCAGAAGATAGACATAATTGTAATTTATTTCCAGTTTAAGAATCTTTTACCCCATTAAAATAGGTTAGTAAGGTTTCATTTTGACAAGAATTAGGCCTGAGTTTTTTTAACTTTTGTAATATACTCAGTGTACTTAAGTGTGAAAAAATACACATGCCCTAAATTGATTCGATTTATTGTCTGTTCTCAAAATTACTTACAGTTCTATCCTTTTGCTACTACTTCGATCACTATATTTATCTGCTCCATTTTTTGAGTCACTTCTGTGAACTGCACACATAAATCTGATTTCACCCATATCTCTAAGGGAAGGCAAATTTTTTTTTTTTGAGTTGGTGGTCAAATGCTCAGGTGGGCACTCTGGAGCTTTGCCTCCTATCTCATAAATATCTCTAATTCACTCATATCTCTAATGGAAGGCAAATATTTTCAAAGCTGGTTCTCTATTTTACCCCTTTAGCTCTTTACCATTATATTTTTAGTTTTAATTTTTCTGCTACCATGCTTAATTTGATAGTAGTGCTAAGCAGCAAGCCATGCTGCCTTGGGAAAAAAAACTCTCCGTAAAAGAGATTATTTTACGATGTAAGATTTGCAGGATCACGTACACATCCCACATACTTTTTTCTTTGTTTAGTTTTGCCAGAGTTTTTTTCCCCCTGTAAATTGACTGGCAATGACGTCACTTAAAAATCCTGCAATGTCATGCACCACTGTCCTGTGGCTTCCTTAACCAGGCAGGTTAAACTTCATATAAATTCATATCAAGTTCACATAAATTCAGGCAAGTGAATTAACTAGAAACATTTTTTTTTCCAATTTTGAATTATGTAGAACAACAGAATAATTATAAATGTTCTTCCTTTTTTATTTTATTTCCAGAATGAGAACAAAACCCCACCTGTCAAATGTGCTTTGATGATATAAATATTATTTTGTGCACCGCATAACCTGGAAGCCACTGGTTCAGGGACACTACTATTTAAGCAGGGGTTTTGAACAGCTGGATTGGGATGCTTGGAAAAAATAATAAAAAGTAATGCAAGCTATGCAGACTGTGGTAAAATGGGAGACTAAAGCCTCATGCTTAAATTTTACCTACAAGGGAGGCCAGGAAGCAATTTTTCTCCTAATCACACTGCATAATTGAATAAGTAGACAGTGGGTCTGATCTAGAGCCTGCTGCTGCTAATGAAGCACTTTGCATTTATTTTCCTGAGCTCTGGCTCAAGCCTGTCACAGTCAAAGAGCTGCTCATCTTCCNGTGGACCGCACTGAAAGCCAAAAAATAAATGTCAGGTGGCCCACAGCTAAAGATAAGATTTCCTCTCATATGGCTATTTAAAAACTCTCTTGATGCTATTAAAATCTATGCAAAGGGGCTTAAAAAGGGGGCAAAATTAAGAATCCTTTTGTACACAGCGTTATTGTAATGGAATTAATCAAAAGAGATGTTGATCATATGTGCAGCTTCCATGAAGAGACTGTATTTGAGAAAAGAACTGGCTATAGGCAAATAAGCAGCAGGAAAGAAAGCCATAAACTGATTATTTTAAGATGTAAGATTTGCAGGATCACGTACACATCCCACATACTTTTTTCTTTGTTTAGTTTTGCCAGAGTTTTTTTTCCCCTGTAAATTGACTGGCAATGACGTCACTTAAAAATCCTGCAATGTCATGCACCACTGTCCTGTGGCTTCCTTAACCAGGCAGGTTAAACTTCATATAAATTCATATCAAGTTCACATAAATTCAGGCAAGTGAATTAACTAGAAACATTTTTTTTTCCAATTTTGAATTATGTAGAACAACAGAATAATTATAAATGTTCTTCCTTTTTTATTTTATTTCCAGAATGAGAACAAAACCCCACCTGTCAAATGTGCTTTGATGATATAAATATTATTTTGTGCACCGCATAACCTGGAAGCCACTGGTTCAGGGACACTACTATTTAAGCAGGGGTTTTGAACAGCTGGATTGGGATGCTTGGAAAAAATAATAAAAAGTAATGCAAGCTATGCAGACTGTGGTAAAATGGGAGACTAAAGCCTCATGCTTAAATTTTACCTACAAGGGAGGCCAGGAAGCAATTTTTCTCCTAATCACACTGCATAATTGAATAAGTAGACAGTGGGTCTGATCTAGAGCCTGCTGCTGCTAATGAAGCACTTTGCATTTATTTTCCTGAGCTCTGGCTCAAGCCTGTCACAGTCAAAGAGCTGCTCATCTTCCCTTTGGATCCGTGGAAAATTTCCATTGCTGGAAGCAACAAGGCAGACAACAGCAAAGTTTGATCAGCAATCAGGCTAGAAAAGAAAAATGCAAACTATTCTTGCAAACTCAACCCCTGTGAAGTTCCCAGCCACTGCAGATGTTCCAAGTATGAGCACACGTTTGTGATCTCTGAGCTTCTTGGCTGCTGTATGCAGAGTAGACTCTGCTGAGTTACTTAGGGATCCTCTCCTCTCCCTAAAGCTTGGCTTCCCGAGCCTGGCTGCACGTGAAAAAGAGAGCTCAGATAGTTTTTAAGCTCTTGCTAAGCTTCTTTAATTGAGAGGGTGGGCTGGAGGGAAATGGTGAGTTCTCTCAGCAGAGCTGCCAAAACTCTTGTTCATCGGGCGCATTTTCTCAAGCCAGTTCTCTCCTTCTGTGGATTCATGGATTCATGGGAGGCCATGGATTCATCTCTGCTGCAGAGGAGATCAAAGAAGAAACCAAAGCTTCCATATCAGTTCTGGCTGATGTGGTACATTCACCTGCAGATGCTCCCACTTCCAATACCTATAGCTGCCACTGTCCTGAATTATGGATATCAGCTGGAGAGATAAATACATTTTATTCTTAAAATATAAGGCCATAAATGAGGTTTGTGAGTTGGGATTTTTTTTCCTTCATCTCCACACAAAACGGCCAGTAGCTAGTAAATATTTCCTATTGGCTGGGAGCCTCTGAGTAATTGGGAACAATTAGTATTAAAAAAAAGTATTGCAAAATGCTCCATCACCCTTCTGCACTGTTCTAGTGAAAATAAAGGAAGAGCAGAAAAGGGATATTCCTTATTTCAGTGTGATCAGAATCTCCGAATGCCTTCCAAGACTATACAAATTACTGCCATTTTATATTTTGAAACTGTCACAAGTCAAACCTAGGTGCTGAATTAATTAATGATGCCTGTAAGAATGACTCCTCCTTCAGCTTTTTTATTATACTTTGCAATGTGCCTTCCCAGGATCTTTCAAGGGAAGCAAATAGCTCAGTTGTGCTTTTATTTTATACCTAGGAAATGCAGGAAAAAAGTGAATTGAGACTGAGTGACCTCCAAAGCACAAGTCCTTAAGTTAAATTAAACTGAAACATTTCAGCATAGCATCTGGGGTTTCACATTGGCCATTGCTGCTCTTTGGGGCAAGAAAGCGTCTGCGTCACACTTAATGATTTTTTACATCAAGTGTACTTGGTTCTCAGGAATAATTTAAGAAGCTGTCCATTTTGGTGAAAACAGTAAGACAGATTTATGTGGGTAAAACCAAATGTTAATAATGTCCTTTATTTTGTGTCAATATTTACAGAAATGTCTTATTAATGTAAAAGCAAAAAACAACACTGATTGAAAAAGCAGTTTCTATCCATTAATATTCCCTACAAAGTTTTCCGGCTGATTGTAGAGGAGTCTGCAAACGATCTAGCATGGTTTTAATTATTTGTACATAGATGTAAGCATTTAGGAATAAGCAATCTCTTATAGCCAATGCAATTGGTTTTATTTAACTTGGCAACTTGCAGGGCTCTAACATTTTCCCTAAAATCTTTGTTCCTCTCTGAGGAGCAGCAGAGAAGAGCCAGGGTTTAAAAGCGGCCCGTGGCGGATCCGCAACACGATCAGCCCCAGCACTGGTGAGGGCTGTGAGGCCATGACTGCGCTGTTGCTCATCTGCTTCATGTGATGCCTGCAAGCTCCAGAGAGCTAATCAACCAATTAAAAAAAATGTTTCAGCCTGCAGCCACAGAACAAGGCAAAGCCTGCAAAAAGGATGCTGAGAAACAAACGGTCAGCAGAGTTTCCTGCTAGACAGGGACAGACACAGCCACCTGGAAGGACATAATCGTGTTGTCTTCTGCTCACTTGTTCTCCCCAGTATTTTCTCAATTTAATAGCATTAGCATGGACTGAATTAGCTCTTGGGTCGTTTTTCCTTATCAAAGCAAAAATCTCTCATGAAAAGGACTTGTTTATTTCGGGGTAGGAATCTTCTTGGGGGATAGCAGAGAAAATCTGGTTTCAGCTCCACCAGCGTAACTTTGGGGCGTGCTCACACTCGGGGGCAAGCAGGAAACACTTGAGTCTGGGGAGCTGTGGGAATCCGCAGGGACTGGGGAACAGAATTTTACAGGGCTTACAGCAGAGCTGTCCCTCCATGGAAGGTGTCACCCTGAGGAGATGCTCACAGCCCAGAGGGGTGGGTGAGTGTGGGTGAGACCTGGCAACCCGACCGCAATTTCCATTTTGTCCCAAGCTGACAGGCTGACATGAGACAGCTGAAAAAGAGGCTGAGAGATCTGAAAGATAAAGGGAACAGGAGTGATGTGAGAAACAAAATAAGAGCCAGTAAGCAAGAATTTTCCAACTTATATTGCACCTTCTCTGTTCATACAATAAAGCAACAGTATTATAGGGAAAAGGGTTAAAAGTGACAATAATCCTCCTTCCATGGCAGACTGTAAACATCCACTTCCTTTGGAAATGAACCAGGAACACAAGATAGAAATACTCTAAGCAACTGTCTATACAATGACCTGTTCATGAGCTAAGAGGGCCTGCCATCTGACGAAACTTCGTCAGAGTAAAGATTACATCCTAATGCTAATGCTTAATTTAAAGTGCATTATCCATTTATTTGGGTTGGTTTAGTTTGGTTTGTTTTGCTTTGTTTTTTTACAAGTGTGTACAGATGCTATTTCGTGTCTCTTTCCTTGTGTACACATGCTTGTCAGAGAAACACATCAGCTCTAAGAGGGAAAGAGCAACTTAAGAACTATTTAATTTGTAAATTTAAGGTAATTACAATTCACAGCTTAGCTTAACATGTAGGTGGCAGTTCAAATGGAAAGATCCCTGTGAGTTTACCAGAATATCAAAGGACAGCAACACTTAAAAAACCTGTGGCTTTCCCTCAGCTCCTTCTCTGATATCAGCAGTACTACAGATAATAGTGCTACTGAAATATTATGCTCAGTAAAAACTGCTTCATAACTATCCTAAAGTAGTCTGTCCTCCCTTGGAAAGGGTTAAGGGACTGAGAAAACTCTCTGTGACTTCAGTCCCTGACATGAGAGCGACTCAGCTCTCACAAGAACTACAAGTCATGGCTTTGAAACCAGGGCACTCAAGCAGAGACCAAAAATCCAGAGATTTACTCTTTCAACAGACTAAACCTTGCCCTGAGTAACACTAAAATGATGTCTCCAATGAAATTAAATACTTTACAATTTGGCCTAAGGGTTTTATTTGCACTTTACAGGAAGTCAAGGGACCACAGTGTTAGTCAGAGAAAAATTAATGGCCATTTCTTATTAAACACAGTGAGCTTCAAAGTATAAGTGGAAAAAAACAAGTTTACTGCCGTTCCTCTAAAGAAGACACATACTTAAAAGAAAAAATAGGAGTTCAATGGTATGCAATAAAAGCAACTTACAGAGAACAACAAATACCAAGGTACTGCTTGGTCAGTAGTGTTTTCATTCCCCTGCCTATGTTCTGCTGTGTCCCAGCTCACTAATAAACTGAGGTGAAACAAAAATCAATGTATGAGTGCATTACAGGGGTGCCCATAATACTCTGTTGGGAACAGAGTTTATGTGCATGTTTAAAAACCATAGCCATGCAAAGATATTGCAGCACAAATTGGTGTACTAAGATTTTATTCCCTGAGGCCAAGCTTGTTTTAACTCACCAGCTGCTGCCCTTTAGCCAGAATTAGTGGGCATGGCACTTATGCAAAATGACAGCACTTTTTTACTCTTCCCCTGGTCCTGCATGGCTCAGGATCCTGATCACCCTTTGCAGGCACCCTGAACTCTGCTTCAGGGTCACCCCCTCACTCATTACAGGGGGCTTGAGTCTCTCAACCATGCATGGAACTTTTCAAAAGGCCCTCTTGTTTTGTTGGTGACACAGGTGAAAATCAAAGGCTTGATAAGTTCATATTGAAGCAATAATATTTGGCTATCACTAGCGGCATCTCCAGGTTTCATGCTTCCAGATGAGATAAGTACATCCAGCAAATAATGTTGTTTTATTTTGAGTTCAATCTCCCTGTGTTATGCCCTGCTCTGCTCAGCAGGTTTAAGGGGAAGGTAGTTTGATTCACTGTGAGTTCACCCAGTCAATGGAATATAGGCCACCACACATCTCATCCTGTAGTAAACATCTAGAATAGGTCAGGGAAATCCTAAAATATCCTCTTGTTCACCTTTGACAGTTAAATGAGCCTGGGGTTCCTGGTTAGGATGTTGACTCTACTTGATAAACAGCCAAGGTCAAATGAGATGAATCTTAACCCTTCTGGGACCAGGAAAAAGTAATTTCCTGAGTTCTGTGCATAGATTTCAATTTTTCTGATTTCTAAAGTCACAATGGGACTTTACTAATTCTACCACTCACAACTTATAGTCACAGAAAAATCTTCCTTTCTCTTCTTTTGCTTTCTCAAGGTGTGGACTATGAGAGCTTAAAAGTTTACAGTACCAGCTGCAACAATCTTCTTAAATGCAAAACATTCATTTTTTTTTCTCTTATGAGAGGTGAACAATTCACAGAATTGCTTACCACGTTCTACAACCTGTCAGGGACCACTCCCCCATCCCCTGACATGAGATGGTATAAAATAACCTCCAGGTCATGGCCATGCCCCCTCCAGACTGATGGAAAAATCAATCCACTGTTTCTCTGCCACTTGTTGGAGTTCTCAGTTAAAATCCAGCTTTACAAAATTCTTGCTGACCGCCTTTTTTTTTTTTTTTGTTCCTTTCCCTTTTTTTAAAGCTAATTGTTATAAATTCAACATAAGGAAGAGAAGAAAGGAAGACACCTGGATCGACAACCAAGAAACCGAAAGGAGATAATTTAACTACATTTTCCAGGAAGCTTTGCTGAGCCAGGAAGAATATTGACACATTAATTTCTATTATAACAGAGCACTGGATATGAAAATAGTGACTCAGAGGCATTTGAACCTGGGGATTCTCACTCAGCTTTCTGATGGGAACAAGCTACCCTGCTGCCTAAATTCCACTCTGGTTGAACAGGAGTCAAAGTTTCTTATCTTTCTTTTAAAATCCTAGCTCACAGTCACAGAATTATCAGTAAATAGTGACTTATGAACATATCACCCCAGTTATTTGTTAGCAGAACTTCTCAGAGTATTAAACAAAGGGTTTCATTCAAAATTAGATGTTATGGCCTTCCTGAGTTGATTTATGCCTCCCTGTGAAAGTTGACTAGGAGACAGTTCCCAAAATTTACTAGATTTCGATATTTTTAGTGTAAGAATACTTCATGTTAGAAAAAAAGGTTAAATTACTGATATTCACTTAGTTTAGATGGATAGAAAATGACAGCAGTACTTTAATCTCAAGCTGTAATGAAATCCCAGCTATCACATGTGCTCACAGCAGATATTGGAGCACAGAAGTTATCAGTCATTTTTCACTTTTAGTGAAATTTTTTTCATTTTTCACATCAGTCACTTTTCATCATTAAAAATTTGAATTTCGCTTCGTATGATTGCCTAGAAAATGAAAATATTTCATAAACAGATACACCAGACACTTGGATGACAACAGGACTGCACAAGCAGGTTGCATCAACATTCCTAAAAATGAGATTCAGTCCTTACACTTAATGCATAAAATTTACCACTCTTCTTTCAGTGGCAACATGGAAACAATATATAGGATTTGGGTTTTTCCCCCCTTGGGAAAGGACGAGTTAGATACATTGGTGTCAACTGTATTTGTTTAATTAATTAATGATTTGGTTTTCTATCAAAGAGCTGCTAAGAAGCATCCACGCTCCTTTCTGCAATGTGATGTGTACATGGGCATTTTATTACATATGGTGAAAACCTGTGTTTTTCTGCCCTAGCAGGTGTACAGTCCACATTGTAAAAGTGCTAGCAGTAAATTGCTTGGATTTTCCAAGCAATTGGATTCGGCAGCAGGCTGAATTCTAATTCTAATTCTCCATGCAAAGGAGCAGTCCTTTTCCCAATTCCCTGTCAAAGCAGCACACAGGTACAGGCTTCTTCCAGCTGAACACCCTTGGAACCAGGTGTGTTTTCTCTCTGAGCTCTGGAGTCCAGTGGAATCACACTTCAGAGTCAAAAGAGCAGGGTTTCCTCTGCTCAGAAGTGGAGCCTGCAAACCATTACAGCTTTGTCGCTGTCAGTGTTTGGACTGAGTCGGAGGCACATGCCAGGGCAAATCCAAGCAATTTTCTGCTAGCACTCTTACAATGTGGATTTTACTCCTGCTAGGGCAGAAAAAGACGCGTTTTCACCGTATGTAATGAAATGCCCCTGTACAGGTCATGTAACAGAGAGGACAAAAGGCTGGCATCCCGCCAGCACGGCCTCAGTGAGCACTGGCAGAGAGAAATTTGGTCACAGCCACACCGACGACCGGCCTCATGATGCTTCAGAGACGGCGCTCCTCCTACTTCAAGCTAAGAGAAAGGATTTAAAAGCAAATAGTAACACAAGAACAAAGTAATTAGAGATTTCTTTCTCTTCAGTCATCATTAATCCTCCACCAGGAAGAATTTTTTGCGAGGCTCTTGTGTGACCTTCTTCTCTCATCCTCATGTGCTGAGGCAACACCTGGAGTGCCGTGTCCAGTTCTGGGCCCCGCACTGCGAGAAGGACATGGAGGGGCTGGAGCGTGTAGGGCAGGGAACGGAGCTGGGAAGGGGCTGGAGCCCCAGGAGAGGCTGAGGGAGCTGGGAAGGGGCTCAGCCTGGAGAAAAGGAGGCTCAGGGGGGCCCTTCTGGCTCTGCACAACTCCTGCCAGGAGGGGACAGCCGGGGGGTCGGTCTCTGCTCCCAGGTAAGGGGACAGGAGGAGAGGGAACGGCCTCAAGGTGTGGCTGAATTTTACTATTTTGCCATTTTCATTTCTGTGTGACCTTATTAGCTCCTAAGTTTGTTTCTGTTTCAAGCGTGTATCCACTGTTTAAAAATCCACAGCTCTGACACGTGTACTCGATTCACTGGCAGTTCTCAGCAAACAGAAAGAAAATACTTTTCAGTTGGACCAACAGCAGAGTTTTCAAATTTTCTAAGGAAAGGACTCTTTTAGTACTTTTGGATTGAAAAAAAAACCCAGTAAATTTTCATCCTGGCAATTTCAAAATTGGCTTTTGGTTTAAATTAAGCTTATAGATATTTTGTAATGAAACAATTGCTTCAAAAGCAAAATAAAGAGACTTCAAGAAGTCTCTGATGTGCTACATCCTTTGCCCTGGCAGCCAGCACCTGGATACTTGGCCTTGCACAGCTTTTACATTGCTTTTATTTGCCAGAGCCCATGTAAATTATTTCACCTCCCCTCCATCCTCCAAATATACACAGGAACCCACAGGAGCTCTGTTTGAGTGCCTATCATGGCCAGAGGACCTACAAAAACATGCATAAAAAGGGGATTCAGATCTTTCCCAGCAGATTTAGCCTCTGAGGAAGAGAAAAATCTGCAGGAGGGCCTGTTTTTGTCATCCTGAAGCTGGAAAGATAATTGCACACTCTCCACCCACCTCCTCAGGGGACTGAACTAGTGAGACCTTCACTGTAACCTGCAGTAAACTAATAAAAGTCAGAGTAAAACCCACAGATTTGCCTCACAGACCCCAAAGGGCAGCTTGAAATGCCAAAGTGTAAGGTAGAAATCCCTTAACACCTTCATTTTGTGCTGTCACTGATGCTCTTTTGGGCCACATGCACAAATCCTACAAAGTGATGCTTGTTGGGGAGCTGGCCCTAAAACCCTGTGTTGAGAAACCCCTTCCAGACACTGACTCCGACTCTTCTCCTCCAGCGTGGAGGAACTGGCCCAGCAGGAGGCTGAAGCAGCTTCTGCAATATGAGAGGGATGTTTTTCAGCCCAAAAAAAACCACCTCTGACTGTATCCATCCATCCATCCATCCA